>JAWLRI010000923.1:2944502-2964054 GCA_034781795.1 Crypturellus tataupa | reverse complement strand
GCCTGCCTGCGGGCGGCCGCTGCCGCGAGTTGGCCTCGCGGGAGGGCTGCCGGCGGCAGCGGGGAGCCCCAGGGAAAAAGTGCGTGTGTGTCTGCGTGCCTGCTGCTGGCGCGGGGGCACGCCAGGCAAGCGCGTAATCCCGCGCCGGGAAACGCTTAACGCTTTGCAAAGTGCGCCCCGAGGTGCCTGCTGCCGCCAAACTGGTACTTCTGCCTTCGCTGAATTGAGGTGCGGGCCCCGCGGGGCTGCATCGGCCGCGCTGCGCCCCGCTGCTCTGCTCCCCTCCTGCCGGGGCCGAGCAACAGCTGCCCTCGGGCCAGGCGCGGGCTGCCCGGCGCCCTCTCCTGCCCTCATTGCTGTTTGCTCCTGCATCGACACCCCGAAAAAGGTTACGGAATAACGAGCATTTCCGTGCGGGGAAGAGCGTGCTCTGCCCTCCGCGGGGACGGTCAGCGCGGTGCTGAGCTTCCTCCTGGCGCGCGGGGGTATTTGGGCACGGAGCTGCCTGGCTACAGCGCGTGCAGCGCCCCGTTGCCAAGGAGGGTGCCCGTTGCAGGTGTGGGAGAGCAAAGGGAAAACAAAAAACTTTGCAAAATAAATAGGTGATTGAAATTTGGGAAAGTTATTCTCTAAGAGAAGCTACAAAACCACTGAGTATTTCCTGATGTCTTGCTTTCTGCTCAGTTATGTGAAGCCAGCACAGAATTACAACCTCGTCTCCTGGGAAGTACGGTGGAGTCCTGCTCTTTGCTTCTGCTTCCCAGAGGAGACTCACAGCTAGGTGTCTTCTGCTGGGTTTTATTTCCCGCTTCTCCCTTCTTATCGTGCCAGCTTTCTTCAGGTGGTAGGGCTTGTAGCGTTTCAGGAGAGGATAGCAGATCTGCTTTTGGTGCTGGGGAACTTTTGTAATTGAGTATGCAATTAGTTTTAGGCTATCTAACAGCTCTTAGCTGTTAAACTATCTTTGCAATTCTGTAACACATTAGTGAAAAAAAAAAACATGTTTAAAGATACTGTGATTGAGGTCTGCTCCCAACATAGCATTTGGCCACCAAGGTGATGTTGTGACATTTGCTGCCTTTCACATCCTGGCCCCCCAATTCATAATGAAGATTTTCCCTTCCGTATCCCACAGCTGGCTAACACCCACCTCGGCACTGCTCTTAGCTACACTTGTGCAACCACCGTTCAGGACTGGGCCGATCCAGGCATTGGGGCTTTGCACAGCTGCTCTTGCGGCATAATTTGGTTATTTGGTCCATTCAGCTAGAATTCTGGGAGCATGAAGAGAGAATACAGCTTCACGTTTTGGCTCACAGGTGTAGTTTGCAGTGCTGTAGGTATAGGAACTTAGAAGTAACTGATGAACTAATGCATTTTTAGGTGGCTGTGTTTGAAGTAGGAGGATGCATTATTTCACTATTCTATTTTAAAATAAAAAAGCAAAATATAACCGAATCATGAATTACTGCAGGTGGGGAAAGCAGTTCTTGACAATAAGCTATTATGTCAGAAAATGAAAATGGGAGGAAAAAAAATAAAAAGAAATGACAGAGCTAAAAGAAAAAAATCCTCCTTTCTTTAAGAGAATGTCATACCACAGATCACCACTACACTTAAATCTTGTTGCTAGCTTGATTTTTGTGCTGCATCAGATAAATGTTTAAGCAAGTGTCTAGCTTCACTTATTGGACTTCCTCCAAGAGTACATCTTCATCTTCAGAGAATTTTAGCCCTTTTAGAGCTAAACTTCCCTTTCTGCCTCTTTCTTCTCTAGCTATCTTCCTTGAGGCTTCCAACCTTTCATCTTATATCCAGTGCTAGTCTGCACTTCTGAATGCATTTTTCTGCTGGCTACTTAAAGCATTCTGTAGCTACATTCCCACTGTTTCCCTAAGCACAATATTTAAGATGTTGCATATTTTGTACATAGTAGTGCTTGCAGTTGCATTGTCACAGGGTTTTGATGTAGTGCAACTGTTCCTTCATTTTATTTTCCAAGTGGCATACAGTACAAGTAGTAGACAAGCAGCTTTAATTTTGGGAACACTACTCAACTTTAAACTATTTCAATGAAATTATTAATGACATAGGAAACTTGTCATTTTATATTTAAAAAAAAAATGATTCCCTTCATCTGCCGTTCACCTAAAATTTAGTGTATTGCAGCTTGCAGGACATCTTTTATAGTCAAGTTGGTGTCAGTTGGAGCACTGCTGGGAGCTACTGGAGTAACAGAATGCTTCCTCTCCTAGATATTGAGCCATTGCAAGGAGGATCTTTCATCAGCCTGCCCCATGAACGGTTTTTATCAACTCATCTTGTGATGTGTCTGGTCCATGAGGAAGTTGTGTTTGTTCTTGTGGTAGCCAGACTCACTTGCTACAGAGTAATGTTAGGAATGGTCTTGCCGGTACCAAATCAGAATGAGGATGACTACAAAAAGTTTGCATGGGTAAGATTGTGTTAAATAGCGAGGTTTCCTGGGTGGATAGATTCAAGTTGTGGGAATGCCAATATGAATAAGACACTATCACAGTCACCTTTTACTTTCCATAGGGTATCATAAATTCCAAATAGCGATTGTGCTGGCCAGCCTACCCTTCCTTATTGAAACAATAGTCTTTATAAAAGCTGTGAAGCCATATATGACAACTTTTGGAGGTTTTTTTAAAGGCTAAATGTGTAAGTCCCAAGTTCCACTTTTCAGGATAAAGACTTGTACACAAGTACGAAAGATGGAAATGTGAGAAAGTATTTGTGCAATTTTGAGTTTACTTGGAGCTTGCTATTTTCTGCTCTAGCTCTGAGATATCCTTGTGCAATAGTGCTCACTACTCTGCTTTTTGTGAATGGGTCACTCCTGTTGCTTGGGGCATCCTTATGCAAAAGCCGAATGAGTGATAGAAGGGCAAGAAGGAAGGAGAGAAACCACGTAAAGGAGAAGCTGAAAAGAGGCATTTGGGAAAACAGAGGCTAAAAAGGGAATGAGGAAAATGAGAAGTGAACTGGAAAGCAGTTGCAATAAAAGAAGGGAGAGAGGAGGGAAATGAGGAAGCAGCTCTTAGGGGGCTGATTATCAAACAACTGATATTAAAGAGAAGTGCATCCCATGCAGGGGTGCTGGACTGATTCCTTGCTATCCCAGCTGGGATTCAGCTGATCCTGTGTATAAAGCTGCGTGGCTTCTCAAGGTTCTTCCAGCAGTGTTTGCAGCAGCGTTTGCAGCCATGGTCTGTCTAGGGGCTTCTTGCAGAGGAGGTGCTGCAGGTGTTCGTTGTTGGGACCGCTCAAGACACCCTCACGCCTTTGCAAAGGGCAGTAGTGCGGGACCTTCTGACCATTTTATCTCATACAACTGTGGATCCCCCATCTTCCCTTCTCTAACACAGACATGTTCTGTGAGTAAGAGCATATGAGTAAGTTAAAAATGCAATTCCCAAATACCATATGCTTCTGTGAATGTTACAAAGCACAAGAGAAAGGAGCAAATTAAATGGGCTTATGATAAGGAGATAAATATTGTAAGTGTAAAAACACACCTCTTGCATGAGGAAACAACCTAAGTTTTCAGAAAACTAAATGCATTTTCATCTCTAATTCTTGCATTCAGTGAGCAGATGAAGCAGTGATTAAATGCAAAATTCTAGTAGAGAAAACTGTATTTGATACCAAGAGCTGGAAATGCTTTGGCTTCCCACCCGTATCATTTTACAGGTTTTACTCAATATGACATTTTCTTAGTTCATTATTTTGTGTTTCCAAGTTACTAACTGGACCAGGAGAGAAAGTCTGGACAAGTTTCAAGTTTCCCTGGGCTTAGTGAACTCACTCCCTTTCCAGGTTGTTTTTTAGCCTGTATGAGATATACTGAGGCAGGTACAGTATTTCAGAGTTAATGTAGCCATAAGAGAACTAGATAGCATGTGCCATGGAAAGCTTTTACAGCATATCAGATATGCACAGAAGATTCCTGCTTTGGGGAAGAGTTGAATATTTGATATGTGCAACGTGCAGCCGTAATCTAGCCCATCTCAGCCATTCTGTTTGCCATTGAGATTTATTCTGAGGCTTTGGCACTTGAGAAAGAAAGTATCTAAAAATACCACAAAGCCTGATTGCTTCGCAATTTCATGAATATGTGTGTGCTTGCTGGGCTGCCCTCCTGTCTCTCCTGGTTCTGCTGGCCTTCTTTTTCTCGTGAGGCTTTCAAAGAGGCAGTTTGGGAAGCCTTGCTTGCCAAATGGGCACCGTCATTTATTGTCCCTGCGAGCAGGGGCCATTCCTCCTGTTGGAGATGAGAGAGCACACGCTGGCCCAAGGTTGTGCGCTGGGACTGCAGCCAAATCTGCTTCTCAGAGCTGCAGTCAATACGGTCTGAACCAAGCAAGACTCTCGTATTTATTAGCACACAACTTAATTAATAGGCCTGGGTCCATGCTGGGGAGATAAGGAGCGCCCGTATAAAAACCTCTTTCTTTGGAGCACAGCATGCCTGCAGAGCCGCTGAGAGCTAACGAAGAGGCTAACAGGCTAGGTTGGACATTAAATCTCTATAGGGTTGGAAACTGTGTGGTTTTGTCAAAAGCAGCTGGGTGAACAAGTTGACACACGTGTTACCTTTTTGACAGTAGCTGTCACTTCAGAATCCTGTTTTCTCTGGCAAGAGCTTTGCTCCCTGTTACTTTGCTCACTAGGCACTCCTTGGCCCATAGATTGCACTCAGTATACAATGTTGAATATGGAAAAGATGGAAAAATGTAATACATATTTGTGTACATATTTGTGCAATATATAATTGTGTATAGTATGGAAGACATGGAATGCAATTATTTGTAATATTATTATTTGTAAACATATTACTGGAGTTTTTGCATTGCTGTGTCATATACATTTTTTAAAAATTATTTTTGTGATTTTATTTCCCATTCTTGCACATTACAGGAGAGATCAATTTCCGATTATCTCCTCCATCATACAGCGGCAGAGCAAGTTGGGCTCTAGGCTGCTGCTCTGAGTTTGGAAGGTCTGAAGGCAACTACAAATGGGCAGCAGTTTAAAATATGTGTCTGGATTGAAAATACATAGAATCCATTTCCCTCTAAGAATAAACCCAAACACAATAAAAGCTGTATTTTTGAACACATACTGTGTTTTATTTCTGGCAGAACAGTGAAGATTTAATATATTGTTAAAATGATCTTTCTGTCTTCTCTCAGAGGTCTCAAAAATATAGTGTTGCTATTTTGTGTTCTTTTTCATCTGTAAAAGAAGCTTCTTTACAGGTATAGTTTATGGTTGCAATACCTTCTTATATGTTTATGATTTGTGCTATAGTGACATAAAAACAGCGGTATGAAAGTTTTACGTGGTTATGTGTTCACTGGAGATATGAACTGCAGATGGAAAGCAAGATAATAGGTAATTTTAAAGTGAAAATGCCTTGTCCTGTTAAGAACAATACTTCATGCTTAAAAATTTGGTTTTAGTATTGGAGAAAATATCATTATTTTTAGGCTAGCTCCACCGAAAATCAAGTGTTGAGCACTGCACAACTTATCAGTAAGCCACAAAATGGTTAAGCAGTAACAACATAAAAGTGTTTAAAAATATATTTAAAAGTATTTATAAAATTAAAGACTGAATGTCTCAAGACATAAACTGCAAGGTGGTTGCAGTATTTATTTCATGCAGTCACTAAGGAGGTGTTTGCTATTTTAGTGACAGAAAAAAAGCCCAATTTTACTGAAACATTGTATTGTTATCACGATTTTCAGTTACCTTCTGAGCAGAGATAATTTTTATGAATATCACTATAGTCATTAGGTTTTAGTAAACCAGATTTTTTTTCTTTTTTCTTTTAATCAATTTTTTCTCTTGTTATTAATCTAGAAAACCTTCTTAGGATTTATTGAATGGTAATCACAGAATCACAGAATGGTTGAGGTTGAAAGGGACCTCTATAGATCATCTAGTCCAACCCTCTGCAGGGACACTCAGAGCACGTGGCACAGTGCTTTATGAAAACCTAAAGTGTTCTAATGGGTCTGGTTCTTGACAGCTTTGGCACTTAGTGCATTCCCTCACTCCTACATAAAATGGTAACAACCAGAGTAGTCCTGCATCACAGTAACTTGTTTAATCCTGATGCTTTTATTTTCACATTCAGCCTAAGTGACTGAAAACACTTTGATGCTCCTGGGAATATTCGTAGTGAATAAGGATATAATTCTTACTATTTGTGAAATAAGGAGAAGTATACTAAGCCTGGAACTGAAACATGAATCAAGTTTTTACATGATTACATTTAAAGGAAGGAAACCACCATGCTGGAAATACTTAGCAGTAACTTTTATAGCTCTGGTATTACTTGAAATAAATTCAAATGACTGAAAACTCCTACTGATTCACTCACCTACATGCTTGACAGTGAGGCAAGCAGTGTCTATGCTCTCAGGCTCTTAATCTCTGAAATACCCAATAACTAGAGGGTTTCTCTGAGATGTATTGCCTGGCTGCTATTGCTGAAGGTGTGCTCCTTGCCTCTGCGTCGCAATGCTACATCATATTGTGGCTATTTTCCCTTGCTTTGGGGTCTATAGGAGGAAACGTTGCAGCTAGAGCTATTAGGACTTTGCTAGTTAGGGATCTGACCTAAGTAGGCCTTGATACGTTTCTTGTGAGCTTTTCTGCTTTCTATATGCTCTCACAAAAAGGCTACTGATAATTGGTATTAATTGATTTCTAAATCCTTGAACAGTTTTATTAAATAGAAGAAAGATAATATGATTCAGATTGGAAAGGACTGAGTCACTGCAGGCATGGAATCCACAATATTGACAAATATCCTCACTTGTGTATACTGACTTTGTATAATACTGACTTTAAAAAATATTATATTGGTTTTGGTCCAAAATATATTTTTTAGTTTTGTGCTTTCAAGTGCAAGGTAATGCTTCCTAAACTAATAAATTCTGTTGCCTTCTGTCTCACAAACATTTTTGAAAATTGTTTGATTTATTCAGTGATGAATATTTGAGAGAAAATAAAGTTTGAGTAATTCTCACCTTTAAAATTAAATATAGTTATTTGGCTTCTGCTATTTTGAACAATATGGCCTATTTAATAAAAACATGGTGAAAGGCAGCATTCTGCCAA
Source organism: Crypturellus tataupa (assembly GCA_034781795.1). Lineage (NCBI taxonomy): Eukaryota > Metazoa > Chordata > Aves > Tinamiformes > Tinamidae > Crypturellus > Crypturellus tataupa. Next base: position 2,956,896 of record JAWLRI010000923.1, on the reverse strand, counting down.
ACAAAATGTAAATGTATGATGACTAGAAATTCACTAAATGAAGAATGTCTTATCTGTACAAAGTGAGTTAGAATGGAATTAAAAAACACAAGTTTTGAGGAATTTGTAACATACTTGTTAGCATTTGAAATTAGGATCTTCTAATAATCATATTTTATATGAGATCTGTTATATTCAATATATACTATTGCAACCAAAGAAGGAGGGTTGGAATTTTATAGCCCGTAGAGATCTTTATCCATCTGTGCCTATGCAAAGTACCTCGAGCCAGTGATGTACAATTATGTTTTCAAAATAACAGAGATGGTACAGTTCCTGCTCAGACTCTTCGGAAATACTGTAGAAAGGGCCAATATTATCGAGGGGGTCTGTGTGCTCAGAGGTGCTCCCCAGGGCACCTGGGAGGGTTCTGCAATCCGTGCCGTGTGCCAGGCTGTGCTCACCCTCACGGGAGCAGTGATCCTGGGGATGATCCTTTGCAGCCCAGTGCAGAAGCAGGCAGGAAAACGGAGATTTGGGCAGTGGGCGAACAGTACTGTCTTGATCAGAGCAGAGCGTGAGACAGGAGAGAGTAGGGTAGGCACCTTCAGTGTGTCCGAGCAAGTCGACTGGCATCTGGTGACCGTTTCCTTTCAGCAGGAGGTAAATGAACCCCGCTTATCTAATATATCTAGGGAAAAATCATTAAAGAATGCTCTTTTGCAGCAGTATAAACTTGTACAACATGCAGATCCAACCCCGGAATCCTGTTTTTCTTCACCAAATGAAGAAATTTCTTCATACACTACAATATGATAGGTTTTTTTCCTAAATCAGTACAGGTCGAGTTTTGACAGTGCTTTACTGTGCTTGAGTGTGACAGACTTTAACCAGATGATACTCAAATGTCCTTATTCATTTTGACTGTTGAGTCTCATTTTCCACTACTCAGTAAGTGAATGGTGTGTACATATCTAATAATTCACTGTTTCTCTTTCCTTTTTGAGGTTGATTTATTGGCTTCTGACGTTATTTTATTATGTCCTGAGGTGTAACACTGTAAAAAGTGTTCATATGTTGCAGTGCTGTCTTTAAAGAAAGATAAATCTAGACTATTTCTCTGGAATATTGTGTACTGGCAGCATTCACCTGCTGGTAACTGAAACAAGTACACAATAAATTTCATTGTTATTTTTAAAAGGATGCTATAACTGAATACATACCCAGTGGCTCTTAGGTGCTGCCCTGATTTCTGCACAGCCAGGGTCTGTAGCCCAGCAGATCTAAGATGCCTAAAATAAAACAGAATAAAACCAAACAGATACACCATTCTTTCACGGCTTACAGGCATGGCTGAGATACAGAGGCTCTCGTGCCTTTGTTCAGTAAATAGGCACACTTCATGTTCTGTATCATTCTTGGATTTTTGCGCTGATGATGTTGAGGTTTTGCCTATTCCTTTCTAGAATATGCCATATTGAGCTGTCATTGTCCAGCTTTTTGCCCAGAACTGGGAAACTAAGAGCTGTATCTTTGGCTCAGTGGGTCATAACCTATAGACCTTCTTCAAAGCTGTTGCTTTCAACAACTTGTTATCTTGGCTAGCAGAGCACTTGCTCATTGCCCACACACCTCTGTGTCAGTCTGACATTGCTCCCAGCTTACCTGGTTATCAGTCAAAAGAGGAATATGTGATGCTGCCAGGAGGGTTGGTGGATCCCTATGTAGGTTTTGCAAAACTGAATTCCAATGGCCTGAGGGAATTTAACGGGAGGAGGGAACACACGGAACTGGATGTAAGTGCCTGCCTCCTTACATGGCACATAAGGTTCTGCATAGTATTTTAACTCTTTATTAACCACATAAGCTGTTGAGACTTAAATTATACTGAGGAAATATCTTGTTTAATTATTTAGCTTGCTGGACTTCACAAGATATGGGAATCATGCAGGTCTTAGAAATCTTTGCTTCAGTTGCACCTTTTTTTTCCCCCTCATTCAGCTGATCTATGAACTGAATACTTTATTACAGTTGAACAACTATTGCCTAAATTTAGGATTACAAAAACAAGAACATTTTAACCTGTTCAGAATGCAGAATAAAGCGATTTGAGTACTGAATTGCTGAAAGTAGTGTTTTATCAACATTCACTTTATATTAGCAGTCACTTTAATCAACAACACTTTGAGTAGCCACTCGTTGGACAATGTGTTAGGACATTTTCCATTAAAAGAGCTGTGAAGGAAGTAGACTTTGTGTATGTGTTTTTATTTCAAGATCCCAAAACACTGGTGATGTGTTTTCAGCTAGGCTGTAACACAAAGAGTATGTACAGAAACAAATGTAGGTAAGTATCTAATTCCTCAGCAAAGTAAATAAGGTGATGGTGTTACTTAACTGCGAGTGGTGATTTACCGTGCTGAGTATGTAGATGGCATATTGTCTACTTTGCAAGTGCAGTGTTGGAACAAATGTGTATTCAAGATCAAACATCCAGTTAATTAGATAAATTAATACTGGTTTCCTGTTGGAGTAGCACTAAAACTATTCTCTCTGCTCCAAGAGAGGGTGTATTGATTGCATATTCACCTTACATTGAAGCAATTAAGGTAGATCCTGATCTGTTGGTGTCTGTTTCATTATGATTAAAAGACCTTTAAGTTTTTTAGACTTAAGATATAAAACATTAAGACATTAAATTTAAAAAGATTTTATGATTGTTGAAACCCTTAAGCAACATACTTGTTAATAAGAGTTCAAAGAGTAGACTTCAGTCTTTCGCAGAACAGGGAAGAAATAGCTCTTCTGTCTTATACAGTCCATAATTTTATATAACAAAAAAAAAAATAGACTATGGCTTCATAGGACAGCCAGATCTACTGTGACTACACATTGTAATGCTTATGTAACCTTCTAATATTAAAACAATTTGAAAGGAAATGAGAAGAGATAGCAAAATGTGGTGTGCTTTCCTTCTCGAAATATCATTTCCAATTCAGACCACCGAAACTGTGACTTTTAAAAGATCAGTTAACTGTTTGCTTTCCAAAAAGGAAATCTTCATGGATGCTGATTTTTTTTTTTTTTTTTGAAAATAACATGATTTGAGAAAATTGACTTTTAAGGAAAAAAAAAAGCAGCAAAAATATTGTGGGCTTTTTTTGGCTTGTGATAAAGTGGACCTATACTCAGTCTAGTTTGTAAGTTTATGTGCTTTTCTAAATGCTAGGCAGACAGTGAGTAACTAGGCTAATTACTCACAGCTGTCTACTCAGGCCAGATTGCTTGTGCAAAATCCAGCTCTAAATTTTTATAATGACATGTTGCATTGTATTTTTTAGATAGTAGTAATATAAAAACCTAAAATCTAAGAAAAATACTCCGGAAAAAAAATTTGTCAGTCTTATTATTCATCTTCATGCCCCAAGGTAGGATCAAATATTTTTGTGTCTGTTGAGGCAAGTTTTCTTCTAACTGGACTTAAAAATCAACCAGTACTAGGTGCTTCTTAACTTTTGTACTGCAGAGTTCCTCTTTGGCTTTCTCTGAAGATTTTGTTAGAAAATATTCCCTGGTTCTAATCTTCTTCCTACCAGGTGAAGTCAGGGACACAAATTGATGCAACATATAGCCAAGGTTTTAGAGTACTAAGTAGGATGAAAACATTATTTCATATATTTTACCAACTTGTTTGCATCGAAAGTATGAATAGCTGCCCCTTGTAAAGCAGCTTTTGCCTTGTCTTGACTTGTGATTTAGCACAGTCAGACCTCCTAGATACAAATGTGCTACCTAAGTAGTTGTCTTTCATCCTGTTTTTACAGAATATGTTATTCCTGCCTAATTTGCAATTTAGTAAGTTTGCACTTATTTGTACTGAGTTCTGTCTGTTCAGATTATAACTCCATCTTTTCAAGCCTACTGTGAATTATCACAATTCCAAGAGACTTCAGCACTGGATTTTCCTGCAGATTTAGTAAACAGCCTCTCATTTCAGTTGTTAATGAAAATGATGAATAGTCGACTACAGGCTGAAATATGAGGCTAAGCACAGATCTCTGTGGAACTCAATGTCTTCTACTTTACAGATGATAACTAGTCTTTGAGTATTTTTTTATTATTTTCTAAATGCAAAATACGTCAGAGAAAACACAGTTTCTGGGTTTTTTTCCTTATATTTTGTGACACTGTCAAAGGTATTACTAAAATTGAAGTCTGTGAACTGTATTGCCTCTCCCCTAATCAAAGCTCTTTGCTAGTCTCAAAGTCAAAATTCTTCAGTGCCAGTAATACTTCTCTGCAAGTTTTAGATGACCCTATGGACTGATTTCTAACCTCCTGACGTTAAGTGGACTTTGGAACAAGTATAACGCCATAGTTCTTCTCTAGAGTTCTTTTGGGTACTTTCTTATGCTAAAAACCTCCTGGCACCAAGGGTTCAGCCATGTCTACCTGGAGCAGCAATGAGGAGATACAAGCTACTTGTTTATTCAGCTAAGATGACAAGGTAGCTCTAATTCAGAGCTCTCTTCAGAGCTCACTTTATCCATATGTATCTCCTTCAAAAACAGGGGAGAAAGGTGTAGATATCTCAACACAACTTAGGCCTGTGAGAGTAGACATGCTGGGAGCCTGAATATTTGAAATTGGAAAAAAAAAAAAAAAAAAAAGTGCAGTAAAGTGCAGTTTTCAGCTTTGCTCCAGGAGTTGCTGCCTTGTGCACAGGAGATATTGCAGCTTGAGATACCCTCCTGGCAGTAATTCCTCCCTTTCTAGAAGAACTTTATAGCTGTTGGTGCTTCTAGAGAGTGGAAGCAGCAGCACCCAGTTCCTGTTGGGTCTGGGGAGTAATAGCTGTGGACTGTGTGTCCTTGCAGTGCAGCAGGTCCTTTGCACGAAGCATCAGCTCTCAGGATAGCGCAGCTTACAGAAGCTGAGCTTGGGACTTCTTGCTTCTGGGGAACCTTGACAGTGTCTCTTGGGCCCTCTCATAGGCCTCCGAGCCCATCTCTTGTGATCTGAACAGATACTTTAAATAATTTAAAAAGATAAGTTTCTTCTTTCAATACTTGGTAATGTATGCGTTTGAGTCTTCAGAAAAGAATAACAGATATGAGGGGAAAACTTAGTTAGTGACCTTTCTATGAACTGTGTCTTTTATAAGGATTTTTTAGCTCTTGAGCGTTTGATATGTAGCGTGAACATTTTAGTTTTCCATTAATAAAAATGAAGACAGTTACTTTAAACATTTTTAACATGAAAATTCAATGTCACTGGCACTAGTGAGGCTCTTTGAAGTTTCAAACACTTTGTATTCAGATTATTTTTATCAGTGCTGTACCATCTCGCACTTGAAAAGATGTGCCTCAGCTTTATATGAGTCTTTACCTAATATTATTAGAATGATAAAATAGAGTGTGCGCTCTCTTTCTCCCTCTCAGTTTTCAAGGCTGATATATCCAGAAGGCTTTAATCAAGAAAGATGTCATATGTTTTAGTGTTTGTTTCAGCTTAAGCCTTTTTAGTTAGAACTTTTTGGTGTGCATATTCCAAAATATTTCTCTCTTGTACGATGTTTGATTAAAATCTCAATCGGAATGGCTCTGGAATGGTAGTGACCGTAGAGGAATTAGTATTTTTTTTTTTCCCCAAATTCAGTTGTATAGTTTAGTTTTAGTTTCATTTAGTTTAGTTTCTTTTGTATAGCTTATTTTTTTGTAGTTTTTATAGCTTAGCAATACTAGGCTTAGGCTTGTAGTTCCAGGACACTTCTGTGATAGTCATCTGTGTCTATTAGTAAATTAATCTGTTTTATTTGAATTCAATTGTGTGATGTGATAATTTAACTAGCGCAGGCAGATAATCCTATACAGAACTGACTCTCTTGTATTATCCTTGCTAGGAAAAAGTGTGTTACATTGTTGATCTTTGTACGTATAGATGATATCTTTCTTTTTGGGCGTATTTTGCCAACTTCACAGTATTTTAATTGACAATTACTTTATATTAACCTTCACCACAAGTAATGCATTTTATTCATTGTATAATCTTTCTCTTCTAGTAATTTATTCTCCCTTTGCATTTCATTTTAATGTTCTATAAATATATCAATCCAGCATTGCCTTTTTCATTCAGCTAATAATTAACCTTTTATTAAGCTATTAAGCTAGTAATCATGTGCATTTGATAATGGGCTGAAGAGAACTTCGTTGTTCTTTTACTGATATTTTCATAATACTTTTTAGTCAGAAATCGCACCATCTTAAAATGAAGTTACTGGACATTTCCTGAAATCTGGCAGAACAATTGGAAATTGAGAGGGAAATGAATTGGAGCAGTTTCAGTATCTGGTCATAACTTTCTCACTCTAGGCATGGCATTCAGGCTGTGACTAAATTAGGGAAATAAGAGCACAGACTTGCAGAGTGAATTGGTGATGTTCAGCAGTAATGAATAAGAATTGTGCAGGGTTTTACATCTAGTCTAGTTTGGTGGACTGAACGCTTGCTAATAGTTGGAGTGCTTCATGATTGCTTCTGGGTCCCATCTTCCAGCACAGCTTAGTCTAAAAGAGAGCTCTGGTGATGCCTTCTAATACCGTGCCCTGATGTGGACCCAAGCTGGGTGCCTCGTAGGTGAATTCCTTTGTAAGCAAATTCATGATCTGAATGGAAATGGCCGCTTCTTGGGCAGCACAAGGGGAACCCTCCATGTCCCTGTAGTCCAGGCCAAGTCTGCCACCTTAGTGGCCTAATTAGTGTCATCTGCTTTGCAGAATTCAAATCTCGCTCTTCCTGGTTCATTGAATACAAGGGAATTTGTGGAGAAAAAATTAAGGAACATCCTGCTATTTTATAAGTGTTTCTTAAGATTATACCTGTATATTTTATATATTTTAGAGTCTACTGAAATATGGAAAAATCTTAATAGCAGATAATATTTTCATGGAAATTGAATGTGCTACTAAGTTAAAGCCAGCTAGATAATATTCTTGAATAGGAAAGTGAATAGCTTTCCACCACCACCATCTGTAAAGGTAGAATACATATGTACCAGAAGTTTAGTGCTGGACTCGGTAAAAAGGCAAGCTAAGACTGACTGCATCACAGACTACCTTCTATATGGGGCTACAGCAATGAACTGGAAATTTTCTGTAATTTTTCTGTTCCAGGATGCAGTTGTTTGTGAGGACTGAATCTAAAATTCCAGAGATAAAATTGATTCAACGCCATTGCAGAGAGCATAAATCAGCACGGATTGGCTAATTTTATAAATGACACTAGTAGGTGATGAAATATAATGAAATTAAAAAAAAACCAAAAAACCCTATACCAGCTGTGTATATCACTGAGTATTTTAAGGGCGTCTGTATACAGACTTAATGCTTGATCATGTAACAGTTGGGTGGGGTCCTCATTGCATGCATTGACATTAGTGTCTAATTCCTATCTATAGAAACAACCAGAAAGCCAATGTATTTCATTTGGTCTTTGTAATATGTTCACCTGTATAAGTTCAGAAATGATAATTTGCTTGAAATGTCTTTCTGTGTTGCGGAATCAGATGTATTGTTCAAAGTGATTATACGTCTTTTCAACATGGCTAAATCGCTTCCAAATCCTATTATTTCAGAGATGACGCAGCTACCAGTTTTATTCTTAGCTCATGTAAGTACCATCTCAGCTTACTATAAAAAAACATTTTAAAATCTTGAATAGATGAAAACTTCATGCCTGATTTCTCACAGTCAGTTAACTTAAGAGAAAACACAAAGATTTTTTTTTGCCCCAAGAAGTCTATAAGAAGAAAGCTATTCCACGATGGAAGCTAAAAATATAAATATAAATTATTAGCTGTAATTTCATGAATGTTGAAAGTGACTGGAATGGATGACTTTTTAAGAAGTGCCATTATAGGACATTAATGGCAATTGAATTCCTCTGGATATTTGTGATTTTGTGCCCCCCCCCCCCCTTCCCCAAATTGCTGCATTTTTCATCCTTTTTTACCCTTTTATGCATTTAAAAATTATGCCAGGGATGATCCTCATCTAAGGAGAGAAGAAAAATGAAATAATATTTTTAAATAAATGTCAGGGAAGAGTGTAGGGATGTGTTACATTGGAAGTGTGATTCTACAGTTTAAAATGTGTCATGTAACTGATAGGTTATGGATGGGAAAGAATTGTTTTAGATGTTCAGGATCAAGTAGTTCAGTTTTCATCTACAAAAATGCATGGACACACAAAAGAATGTTGCTTAAGTCATAGCAGTCTAATACGTGCTCAAAGATGTAAACACTCTAGTATTATACCTTTGAAAATATGTGCGTATCTGGACAGTCTATGGAAAGCCGAAACTGTATTGCACTGTTCTGTAATTTTAGGATAAACTCTTGTGTTAATATCAAGTTTCCCTAAGAGCGAAGACTCCCGTTGTTAGTTTTCTGCATGCTTGTAGAGTGTGATCTGTCCTTTCTGCCATTTTTTTAGAGCTCCCACTCTATCTATCAACCTTGTTAGTCTCTTGCTTTATGGAGTGCATTTAGTAACCTAGGTGGGCATCAGTACTCAGGGTTTTGAGCCACACTGTTGAAACCATGTTTATATTGTGTCTGCTTACCTAGAGGGCAAGATTTTTTTTTTTTTCATTTTTCACTGTGTATTTATGTATGGTGCTTTTATGTAATATACCCACAATATCTCTAAATGAAGGAAAATAAGTCAAGTGAGGAGAAGTAAACAGGTTTTGCACAAGTTTTTCAAACCTAAATGCGGGACATATGCTAAACTGTCATCTTTTCCCAAGGAAAACTTACTAGATTAGGTGTTCTGCAGTTGTCTCACACTTTTCCCTTTGGTTGATTAAGTGATATTGAAAGTTTTTTAAATGTGTTGTAGCCCACAGCAGTAACATTTAGGATATTACATAATGACTCATTTAAGGAATGCAATCAGAGCAAGTGCTTTAAAAATTACTTCGTAAGATGCCTCCAGTCAAGACAAGGGTTGTGCAGTTGCTAGTTGAACACAGGTTGTTGCACAGCTGAAAACAGTTACACATTAGCTTCCCTTGTAAAAGAAAAATATTTGGTGATTGTATCATAATATATCGGTAATTTCTCTTTAGAAATAGAGTATTTTATTCTCTTCCTTCAGAGTCATTTGAAAATATGGGCAATTTTCCTCTAACCTGAAGTTCTGCAATCTTTTAGAGCCTTATTTTATGCTAGATTGGAGGCTGATATCATGGTTCCTGTTTTGTACCATTTCTTTATACTGATGAAAAAGGCAAAAAAATATTTCCTGAGCTTTTTTATCAGAAAGTATTGTGTTAATAAAAAGTTTTTCAAAAAGGCTTGAGGTAAGAGTATGAGCTAGAATCTTTGTGCTTTTCCAAAATTTCTTCTCTTGTAAACAGAAAAGATTTTGTATAGAGACTTGTTCCATCTGAAAACACTCTAATCAACATGACATTGTTTGCGCACATTTATACCATAGCTAGAAATTAAAAAACAAACCTCCAAACCTCTGAAACTCTTCCAGAGAGTTTAAATTCCAGATTTTTGCTTATAAGATTATATTCCTTGTCAAAAGCACGCATAAGGAAGTTATCCATTAGATCTTACAAACTCATGAGAGTTTAAAAACAGGTTCGTACTCTGAGGTGCTCCCTGTAGGCACGTTTGGCCTGTTCCAGTTTTTCAGCCAAGACAGATTTTAATAATTGTCCTCAGACATGCATGCCCTAAGCACTTCAGTTGGTGAAAGTATTCTTCTGTGCTGAAAAATAAGTTTCTTAGAATTTAACACTGCATCCGTTATTTTAGCGATTTAAAATATGGATGCAGGAAGGAGATTCACTTTCAGCTACTTCATTTATTATGAGTTGGTCTATTTGGAAGCATTTTTTTTTTTTCAAATTCTAAATGAGATCAAGTTAATAATTTTCAAAAATGAAAACTAGGATTTTCTTGTAAAAACATGACCACTAAATATATAAGATTTAAAACCATGAAGAGGAGGTTCAAGAAGTATTGCAACATAGCTTTTTAATGCATACCAAGTACTCTGTTACCTGGGTAGTGCTTTTCGTGGTAGAAAAGATAAATAAGTGACTGCCAGAGATATCAATTCAATTTTTTTCCAAGTATCAGCTATGTTTAAATGTCAGTCTTTTTTTTTTTGAGACTTCCTAAATTCACTATAGGTGTTCTTTATGAACACTCGTATGTTACTAAGAAAATTAACATTCACTCATGAGATCTCCCATGTACTAGAGACTGCCAGAATTATGTCTTTTCCCGTGCTTTCCCAGCCAGCTGTGGCTTGCTGGAACATGGTCTGTCCCTGGGAGGTGGGAATAGTGCCCAGGACTGCAGAATGTAATCCCAAAGTGTGTTTGACCCGAGACGTGGAAGGTGCTGGTAGGATGTGACTTTTGGGACTGTGACAAATGCCTGGGCTAAGTCATGAGGTCTGGATTCCTCAAGTCATAACTGCACAGAGCAGTGTGCACAGGATTACCCAAGGAGACCCAAGCTGAATGTAATTATTCATTTCAGGACAAAAATGTAATGGCTAACACAGCTCTAAGTAGAGCTGTGATCCTGTGGATCTCTTGCTGCTGACATCTTTATTCAAGGTGATATAGTCCATAGAAAGGATAAATCATAAAACCTGCCTGAATTTCTGTTTGAAAATATTCTGAGATGAGAAGTATCTTGGTGAAGACAGAGCCTGCTGCCTTGCTCTGTTTCCCCTATCAGAATTTTACCAAAATATTCTGGACTACAAGAAAGAGAATATCCAGAAAAAATCTGGTTATATTGCTATATTTTTAGCAAGTTAATGCAGAGCCCATCCAACACTATTGGTTTCTCCATTCATTAAATCAAATGAATATGTTAATACTAGCTTAGGGCAATTTGGGGCTACATTAAATCTTAATTAAAGCTAGCACAAAGTGCTATAGATGGGCATCACTTTTTAGAACTAAAAACACTTAAATGCAATTATATAGGTCCAGAAGTAGTAAACTTGAGGTGATTTTGAGCAGAGAGCTATCAAAGTCAAGTATTCTATTTATGTTATTTCTTCACTGTTGCAACCAAATTTTGGTTAACATGTTGGGGCATAATTTGCACTGAATGTTGGTGGTCTTCATTTTTTGAATAAAATTCTTATTTTAAAAAATCTAATATTTCTGCTAATTACCTAGCAATTATTTGATGTGGGTGGTAGCTGACTTGCATATTATTCTACAATTGATTTGCAGGTCAGCCAGGAAAGGATTCTGAAAGCACCTATATTTTATTTTTTTTAATTGAAGAACCACTGCTTGTTTACTTTTTGTCTGTGATTATTTTATAATAGCACTGTTATTTTTTGATGTAGATACCCACCAAAATGCTGAGATGAATGCTCTCCACACCTGCTTGAAGCACATTTGGTATTAAATTAAAGCTTTTGATACAAGGGATACGTTTCATATTCCCTTGGCATAAGGATATATTGTGTATAAGACACATTTCCTCAAACCTCATTATATGAAGATTTAAAATGAAAAATAGGAAAATATTTAGATATTGAATGATGAAGGAAAAAAATAAAGAGAGGGCCTGTCTAGATTGCCATCTTCCTCATCGTTTTTTGATCTTTCTTACCTGGCTATTGTGGCTAGAGAGCTGTGTAACCGAGTCTGTAACATGTTCATCCAGAAACCCATTTGCACTGTGGGTGTCACCCTGTAGAAGAACAGGAGAAACCAAGCTGAGAGAGAACGGGTCTGCTGTTCCAAGCTTGTGATATAATGGGGTGTTTAAATCAAGTTGGCAGGTACCTGGCTGCCCTGGTCCATCCTTTTGCTCAATTAGCTTAATATCTTTCTCTCTGTAAAATGGCTTGCAAAATTTAGGATATCTATAAGTAAAAAAAACGCTGTTGTACAGCGTGATGTTAGATGGACTACTTCAATGCATTGCTGTGCTATTCAAGTTATAGTTCAGCCTTTAACAAAACAAATCAGATATTGATGATTTGACCTTCTCTTGCAACCCTCTGTTCATAACGCTCTTACTGATTTCTGTGTGTTTGAGGACTTGCAAAGTTGGCCTGAAGCTAGACACAGTCTAGCAGTCTGTAATGGGATAGTCTAGGTAGAGCTCACTCACATTGCAGCATCTGGACTATTAATGGCTCCTGGTTGATTAATTCCATTTTTAAAGAAGTTTTACCTCCTATTCTTAATGACAGTGATTTACTGAAACAGGCAAGATCAGCACACCACCACCTCTGGGCACTGGCAGGGAGAACTGTGTTTTGAATTTTGTGCTTCTCCTGAAGGGTTAATAATCCACCGAAGAGAGTGGAGGCAATGTAAATTAATGAAAGAAAGCATCCTTGGATGAACATATC
>JAWLRI010000923.1:2869984-2942823 GCA_034781795.1 Crypturellus tataupa | reverse complement strand
ATTCGAATAAAGTCTTAGGTCTCCTCTGTCTCCTCTTTGGACATTTCACTTCTGGACAGCGAGAATTTTCCGCACACTATCAATGTGTGGGGCGGCTTTCCTATTTTGAGGGTCACTACTGTGGTAATTACAGTACAAATTAACTGAGGGAATTCAACAGCCACCAAATGTATAGTGTATGAATAGTTTTTAATAAAGAGATTTATAGATTTTTTTCTTTGAACTTTGATTTCTTATTTTTATAAGAAATCTAATGTTCTGTAGCTTTAAAACCCATCTCCCTCACTTTATCAGGCACTTGAAAGGAGAGAGTTTTTTGTGTGTGCCAGCTTAGGTGGATGATACAAAGCTAAATGAGTGCTAATTAAGTTTCAAAAATTTTATGTTCTTAGAATTTATTGTATATAAAGCCAAAAAGTGTTTTCCTGCTTGCTTCTTTTCTTTGTAAATTACTTTAAGACCAGGGTTGCTCAATAATTTAGGTATGTGCATGAACAATCCCAAATTTCAAAAAAATTTCTGTATTAAAATGTGTTGAAAAGTTGTGGACAGATTATTCAGTCTCTGCTCACTGTTACCTAGAGTCTCACTCAGGGAAATGTCTCAGTCGGGTTGCCTGCGTCCTTGCTAAGTCTGGCAAATGAGAGTGCTTTCGGAATGCAGATGTTTTCTTGAATCAAAGCCTGACCTCTGAACAGTGAAAGGGGTGGAAGGATTTGTACATGGAGCTTTGAAAGAGCTGAACAGCTGTAAGACCCAGAGGATGGAGAGGGGTCATTTGTTTCTTATTCTGGGATGTTCTTACATTTTCTAGAAGAGGATTAAATGCTTTTTACATAATATTGTAAAGAGCACAAGACCTGTGACATCTCCAAGGTTGATGATATCTACTTAGTAGTAGCTTAAAATGTTCATTGATTTTTTTTTTTCTTTTTAATTGGTGATTAAGTTACATAATTATCTAAAATCAGAAGCCTTACAATAACACTTGAATTCAGTACTCCCATAAGTATTAATATGAATGATTATGTCTTTCTAATATAAGTATTGCTAATCTTATGCAATGTCATAACTGATAGTGATAACAACGGATATCTTTTTTGTAAAAGATATTTTTAAGGAAGTATTAAGTCTTTATTTTAGGCTAAAATGTAATTATATATAGCTTCCTTGCTGTATTTTGATTTCTTTTTAATACTACTTTAGATGGCCATATGAGTGCAATAGAATAAACCTTTATTTTCAGTCAAGTGTAAAATAACTTTGTGGTTAAATGGATTACAAAGCAAATTTTGTATTCACAAGAGTTACTTTCATAAGATTCATTTAACATGGTTTCATATTATGACCAAGACAGACTTCAACTTCACTTCTCGTCAGCATGTAGGTGGCTGAGACATTAAAACTAACACATACCATAATGGGACTCAGACCCATACAATTACTTCTGCATATGTGCTTTAATCTAGAACTTTACCATTACCATTACTGTTTTTGAATTTCAGCAATCAAATATATCTGCTGCTGCGACTAATGAGTTATTCTGCAAAACTTCAGGTGTTTCTTAAACCATCACTGTATTGGGATGAAACTTTACAGGTCTTATGGGAGACAGCCTTCTTAATGAAGACTAGAGAGTGGAAGAGTATCTCTTATCAGTAAAATAAAAACCCCACAAAATATGGGATGTTCTCTTTAGTGCCAAAGCCAATTAAGACAGCAAGTTGAAACTTATCTAGAAGAAATGTCGCTACAGATTATTAAAAGATTAAGGATTATTTGAGCTTTGCAGTAAAGAGAGACCTAGATTTGGTTGAACTACATTTTGTACGTGGAGGCTAAAGGTTCAGTGCTGTAAGGGCTCTTGGTTTTCACTGTGTTCTCACTTGCCTCAAGCACATGCAACCCCCAGCTTTTAGCAGCGAGCAACTAGTGTTGTGGGTGAACCTCCCCAGCCTTTTGCGTGACCCCTGATAGTAATGCAGCAAGAGGTTTTAGTGAGGATATGCTAGAAAGGTCAATTCTTTACTATCAGGGTGCCTTTACCATACCGTTTTAGTCATGGATAATAATGCTGTCTAAATTGTCCAAAAATTTTGGTAAATATTATGGGCAATCACTTGTTGCCTTTCTCTTTATCCAGTATTTTATCCACTGCCCTCGTCCATTGCATGAGCTAGCCTCAAAATTCATTTTTAGCTCTTTTTTAGAAGTGTTAAAGTGGCAAAGTTACAGCTTTGGAATTGACATATTTTGCCATAGGGCTTCTTTTGGCTGTGATAAAATTAGTAGGTAAAAGATTATTATATTTTCCTCATACTTTGGAGGTTTTATTATGAAGTTGTTTTCTCTCACATTTCTTATTTCCAGCATACATTTCCTCATCATTTGTGATGTATCTGCATAACCTGCATTTATTATAGTCCTTTCAAAGGACTCTGATTCCTTGGCAGTGGTAATGATTTGTCTTTCAGTACAGTGAGTGGTGTGGATAATTAACTTGGAGTAAATAGGATCAAGTTTTGAGGACTTGCGTACCCGAATCAGCCTAGGTGCCTGTGTAGCTTTTCTGTTTTTGCAAACTTATTTGCCCTGTTTCTTCCATCATTACCTTTTTTCAGATGAGGATTTTGTTGTTGTCTCAGAAGTAGTAGTTCAGAGTGTACTGTGACTTTCCCAAGAGCCAGAAAGACAACATTATTCTTAAAACAGAAAGCAGCTTTTGTCAATGCACCTCGTCACTACTAGTTCGAAATTTCTTGTAGATTTTTATGTGGTGTTAAAATCACTGAACTAGTGTGTTTGGGGAGCTTTTGTTTCCCCATTCAACCACTTTGGCTGATTTATATCAGCTCAGTGCTTGGCTCATTGATTTAACTTTTTTTAATCTCCCTCTGTCTCAAATAAAACCCAGCCATGTGTATCTCATTGCACTGGGTAGGTTTAGAAAGTAACAAAGTAACGACTCTCTGAACTCTTTGAAGTTTGTCTGTTGCTGATTGCATTGGCAAATCTTGCCTTGCAATAACTAGTAAAAAAATTACCTTGTCATACAAATATGGTCTGCCACTATCTTATCTAAGACTTTATTTCTGGTTTATCCAATTTTACAGTTGTTTTCTTCTCTCACAATTCAGAAAATAGATGTATGATGCATAAATCCTAATCACTCAGTATTGTGACACAAAACTGAATCTCTTGTCTCTCTGCAGAGCGGCAGAGATATGCATCTTTTGAACTGCCTTCAGGAGCATTTCTCACAGTTCGTGTTTATTTTCTTTTCAAGTCTTTCATATTTGATTGATGAAAAATCACATTAGTGGTTTAACTGAAAGACTGTTTCATCTTCTCTCAAAGGATTTCCTTCCAAAGCTTGAATCAAATTACTGGAAATGGTTTAAAGAATGTGTTAGCTGAGGGAAGAAACTAAAATCAATACAGCCTAAATATATAGTCTGTTCCTTAAAGATACTGAATCTTCTATGCCTCTAAGACTATGGTGCTATTAAACCTGGGAGAAAATGCTGCTCCTTTACTTAGCAGACTATGACAAAAAAGACACAAGGAAGCAGCTATTAATGAGTGCAGGCACTGGTCTGGAATGAGAGCCGTTTAGGTTCAATCTCTGCCCAGCTACCCACTGCCTCGGGCACACCGTGCGCTCTCCTTTGGCTGCCATGCCCATCTGCCAGACAGAGGCAAGGAGAGCATCCTTCTCCTGGCCATCATCGTGCCTACCTGCGCTGTGCTTCAGAGGGAAAGGAATGTTTCTTGCAATGCGCTGGCATGATATTTAGCATCCTGAATCCATTGGGTGCTACCGTAGTGCGGTAAGGGATGGGACCCTATAGGCAGGAGCATTTGTGGCTTCTACAGGAGTGTTCCCCATTGCCCCATTCTGCCGACTCCCTCCACCCACGAGTCCCCCCTATTAATTAGGTACAGATTACGTCTGTAAATCACCTCTTGGTAGATAGCAGCTTTTTAATGCTTCCCTCGCACTGCTAGTAATATAACTTTCACTTTTATGGCTTTTTGTTTCATGCTCCCACAGTACCTATGAGTGCTAAGTCCATATGGAAATTGAAGAGAGAATAAAATGTATTCGCATTGGCTAACTTTAAGCAGCTAATCAGGTCAGGTTATGTAGGCAGAAGCGGGCAGTTCAAAGCAGAACCTGAAGACATTCTCTGTCACTGTCTGATGAATCTTGTCCTGAGTGACTATACATGAAATTAAGGAGTTACCCAAGGAGTTTACTTATGGATGTTGGGTGCCTAGAGTCAAATGGCTTCTGTACCTTCTACTGTCCTCTAACTCAGCAATTTGTGAGTAGGATCTTTGATTTGATTCAGGTGGAAAATTTCCATCTAACATAAAAACTTAAATCTGTGTCACAGAAAAAAGGTATAATCTAGATTTTAGGTTTTGTAGATTTTACATTAATACACTTTCTGAAAATCTTCTGCCATGATCCTTTAAAGAAGAGTTGGTTAATATTAAAAGTATTTTTTGTCTGAAATTTGTCTAGAAAGAAGTGATTTTTCATGGTGTGAAGATCTGTGTGTGATCATATTTTAATATACCACTTAACATGGAAATGAGAACATGTGTTTGACAGGCACTTAGCAAGTTCAGAGACTATTCTGTAGTTCAAGTGCCTCAACTTTTTTGGGTTAATTTGGCTTTTTTTGAATTAGTGGAGAGGTATACAAAAAGGGGAAAATTAATATGATATCATATGAAGATGAATGAGAAGTTACTACATTTTTCCATCTTTGTAGTAAAAGTTTATACCTCATAAAATTTTGCTTTCTGGAATCATTGTATACCTATTAAGTAATTAAATGTACAAACACATGGATGTGTACCTAAACTAGTATTTGTTGTCATGATACTGACTCTACTATTCTAGTCCTTACAGGAAATGTCATGGCATTTAACAAGTCCTAAATTGTCAGAACACCCAAATTTGCTTTGCTGCACTAACATGGTACAGGACTAGGTCTGAGAGAAGTATCTGAAGGTTAAATTGCACTCTGCTCTTTTTGCAAAGTGCTAGTTCCTCAAAACATTGTCTGAACTCTTAGCACTTATACTGAACAGTAGTAACATAGCATGACTTTTGTGTCCACACGATATCTGTCCTATTAATTACATGGGCTACTACTGTTTCTTCTTATGAATATTTGAATATGAGGAAAATAAAAATAGAATTTGGTGGTGCCACATATCCTGAATCCTTAGATCATGTTCCCAGTCTCAGTAATTATTTTGCCTCACAAATGGATTTTTAAATATTGAATTGCAAAAGTGAACAGATATGCCTAAGATTTTCTAATGGATTCCACTTCAATGCCATCATTAGAGCTGAGACAGTGACAGGTATGGGAACACTAAAAACTGTGTATGCAAAATACAAGTTCTTTATAATATAAAGATATATAAATCCAATGACAATCAAATCTTGAATTGCTTAATGCTTAAAAACAAAATCTTAGCGTGGAGATCTGCCGTTATTGATTAGCAATTTGATAAGAATGACTGGAGTTTAACAGGAAAAGGTATAATACGGAGATCCCACTTGCAGCAGCATTTCCTAACTTTTCCTTTTCCCCCTTCTTCTCTGAGTTTCCTTCCTCCTTTCCTCGTTTCCTTTTCACTTCTTTACTATAGGACTACAACTTGGAGTTTCTTTAAGTCTATTGAAAAATTAGTGTGTTATTGTTTAATATGTATAAATATATATTGTTTGGTACATCATTTCACTGCATTACAATATTTAGCAATATCAAAATACTCTATTGCTGTCAGTATGTCGGATGAGTCTACTGGTAGTACCTGCCATGAATGTCCACACTGTATATTGTTATGGAGCTGCAGGTAAAAAGTTTTTAAGTTTTTACCTTACAGTGCTTGCATATTTTCATGAATATATATATTTATATATATAAAATTATCTGTACATAAATATTTTTGTAAGCTTGCTGATGCCCCTCAGATCTACCAATGTTTCTGAGAAAGTCATTGAATTTAGCCTCTCATTGGTAATATGGGAGGATCATCTTTAATATGGGGTAATAAAAGGGACTTAACCAATTCTGAGCAGCTCTCTGAAGTCCATGGGTAAACTCAGTCATCATTAACTGAGCTGAGTTTAAGCTCAGTTATCATTACAATATATTACTATAATTACATTGCTTCATCACTGAATATTGTGTAAAAGAAAGTCACTGGCATACTGTGATTCTCACATTTTGGTATAGTCAGTGGACTTCAATTACTGAGAAGTTGGAAATCCCATAAATTGATATGCAGTGTGTGGTTTGCAGCTTTATTTGATATAAAATATTCAATTGAGAAATCATAACCATTTCAGTTTTACAAGAACTATAAATATGCATATATTTTTAAAAGAATAATAATTTCTTCTTGCTCTTTGTTCCCTAGTTTTACTCTTCTATTTTAGTCTCCTTTGCAGTTAGCACATCCAGTTACAAGATGGGAACAATGACAAAGCTGAGAGCTTTCGTATTTAGTAGTAAAGTCGGCCTATGTCAGACTCCCATCAATCCACATGACACTGGAAGGTCAAAACTCTCATCATTATTTGTAATGTTTATGGCTACCTTCATAACCAACAATTTCAAGAACTGAACTGTAGATGCTGGAAAGCCATTTCATGTATGTGATGGTTTATTATTTTTAACCACGTCTAAAGCTATAAAAAGTAGGGATATACTTAACACCATTATTCTAATTATTCCATTAGGAATCCCTTTGGTTATTCAGGTGCTTTAGTCACTTGATCATTTAACATAGTTTTAAACATTGATGATCTGATAAAATATGAATTTTTATGGAATTTTGAAGAACTGAAGAACAATGTAAGGAAATGCAGACAGGTGGCCCAAACTTGAAGAAGTGATTTCTCTTGTATTCATTTGTTAGTATTTAGGTATTGTAAAGTAAAAGTATTCTTAGTACCTCTGGAGTGTTTTAGAGAATCCCATAAAATTGCTAAAGAACTGTGTGGCATATTCATTAAGTTACATTTCTAGCTTTTAATGAATGTGGAGGTAACCCTACAAACAGTCTGAGAGGAGTGTTTTTTCCTTTGATCTGGAAATTATTTCATTTCTGATTGTCCAAAAATGATAAGTCATCTCCTGTATTGACCTCCTTCAGCCTTTCCCTGGAGGTTCAAATGCAGTCATTGCTCTGTACAAAACAAAGTATTAAAGATCACCACTAGTGTTTAACAGCTCTAACTATAAGGAAATTGATTGTCTAGGTTGAGTTTTTAGTAATTGCATCATACTTGGTCCATGTCTGCCAGTCTCAATAGTCTTCACTAATCAGATCTCTTTTGAATATATATATATATGTTTTCAGAGAGATGTGATTATTTCTTAACTTCCAATTCAGTAAATCAGGTAATCTGCATTCCTTAAGTTAAAATTGCTTTCCAGTCATTGGATCACTTTGTGGTTATGTTTTGAACACATTCTATTTTCTCATTTTTTTTTGAGGTGTAGATTTGAAAAGAAGATGCTATTCTGATATAGTCCTATTTTTTTTTCCTATTAGAACTGAGGAAAAGCTTCTGTTCTTTTTTCCTAGAAGGATTATTATGCGTTATGCTGAACTGAGAAAAATTATGGAGTTTATCCTTTAACAGTAAAACATTCTCCAGAGTACTTACTCCATCAATCTTTGCATGTCTAATTCTCCATATAAGAAATTGATAGTGTCCTTTAAATTGCTCATAAAATTTTGAAGAGTTGAAGAAGAACCTGTCTGTATTCATAGATGTATTTTCATTACTGGGTGACCTCGTTCATTTATGTTTAATAGGATGTTAACTATGAAATAATAAAACTTAATGAACAGAGACATAGCTGAAGACTCTGTTATGCAAGTTGGTGGGGATGATGACACTAGGGAGCACATACCACCTAGTTAAAGTGCTATGTCAAATCCCTTTTTATTGCAGGATAAAGAAGGGACACAGAAGTACCTAGATTTAAGTCAAGCAGCATGATTCTAATCTGCTCATAGATATTCAGCCTTCTATGGTTCATAACAAACTATTCTCCATTTTCAGCTCTTGAAATATGCAGGTTCTGAATCTGGAGTTTTTTTATAATGCATCAAAGATGAACAGTCTCCAGTTATGCTGAATACATAAGCAATATAAAAATACATATAATTATATGTTTTTCCATCCTTTATTAGTGGAGTTTAGCTCCAGTCTCATTTTTGAAAGAAAATTCATTGTACACGGTTTTGTCCAAAAAAAAAAAGAAAAAGGGAAATTGTCCCTCCTCTTCATCTCCACATCTGAGAAATAGATGTGCTTTCTCTCATTTGATGAAAGTAGATTGAGGTGAGAATACTGTTTATCTCTCAAGTGCATTTTCCAAAAGGGGTAAGGTTCTGAAAGATTTTGACAGGCTGGTTTGCAGAAGTTTATGAGCTACTAAATTATGTCTTTTCTGATTCTTTCCAAGTTCTGTAATGTCTTCTTTGCTACTGTGCAGTAACAGCACAGTGTGAGGATTGCTAGTTTGCTAGGAAGCGTCAGCTTTGTTTTTCTGGAAGCCAGCAGTGAAGTTGTTATAAAATTAACATAGGCTTTTCAGTTGTTGCAAAGGTATTATAAGACCAGTGATTGGTGGAATTGCCCTCATAGATTCTAAATACCCTGTATCCCTGGTCCATTTTGTAATTTCACAGTAATTCTGTAAATAGCTTCTCCCTTCCTTGCTTGGATGAGCATTTGAATATATGTTCACTATGCGTAATCAAATATAAAAATGCACCTTCATCAGCTATGTGAACAGATACAAAACTGTCTTTTGTATTTCATTTTTAAATACTGTGTAGCCTCCTAAAACTATTTTAACAGGCTACTGCTTTCTTTTCCAAGTAATATTACAATGGTGGGATCTCCATGATATGGCCTCTTGTAAATAGCTCCCAGCATTAAGACTCATGCTGATAAAGTTCTTTCTGTAATGAAAATCTCTGGCTTGATATTTTAAGATTATTTTGAAGAAAAGGCTGTCGGGTGTAGAATTACAGAAACTGTAGAAAGCCTTGGTATCTGCAGATACTCGATAGGACACCCTGTGAACATAAACCTTATACAGGACAGTGGTTTCATACTTCACTTTCAAAATAATTGTGTGTGCGTGAATCTATGAGATAGACATTAATAAACTGAGAAGCTCTTCTCTCTTGTAATACCATTTTATCCCTGCTGTTTGTAATGCCTGAGGATCATTATGCTATTAGTGCAAATCAATAAGTAGAACATGGCCACTAAGGAGGTTTTCTTAGTTGCTGTTATTTTGTGTTCTAATTACTGAGGAGAGCTGTCTCTTTTAATGCTAAACCTGTAGTTACTATTTGTTTGGTAACCCGTTTTGTGTGATTTCTGCTCATTTTCTCTGAAAAACTGCTACCACAGAAGTCATCACAACCATCAGTTTTGCTAACTAACTCCCCTATTAGTTTCTCCAATTAGGCCAAGAATATAGGAAGACAAAAACACTGTCATTAGATGTAGTTGTTGCAAAAGAAGATGAAAGGTATTGCTCTCTTACACTGCTTGTGCCTTCCCTGCTCTGTGTTCCCGTGGCATTCAGGCAAATTCTCCACAAACACTAAATCCCTCTAAGATAAGCATGTTGCGCCGCGTGGGTGGCACATGTGATTAGCGATGGGACATTCAGCCTGCCACACTGATGCCACTTCAACCTTGGTTAATTTAATTAATTCACCCTAGGAATATTGATAAACTTGTACTCAGGATACATGTAAATGTCTTGAACCTCTTCATGTCCATGGCACGTGCAAACATTTTTTGACTTTTTGACTGCTGTGCATGTTGTGTAGTAAATAAAAGTTAATAATGATTGAACAATGATCAATAGTCCTGGATGTAGAGCAAGCTACTATGTGATACCAATAAAGTCTCTGCGCAGAAAGTTTTAACTGTTAATAGATCCAGTAGTTACGATAAATCAGAAGGTTTGTTTTGCATGAAGCAGCAAAAACACCTGTCACTATTTGAAATTCCAGAACTAATGATCAGCTGAAATGTAAAATGCTATTACTCCAAAGGTGCACAAAAATGCTTCTACTGTTGGCTCACTAAATAATAAATCTTTTAAAGATTTTTTTTTAATCTCCTTAGTTACTTCCTAAAATAATTTCATGTAATAATTTGCCTCATTTTGCAAAATGCTGAACACCACCTCCTTTCGTTATTGACAGTAAGAGTTGGGAGCATATCAGCCAAGATATTTATGCAACTGCAAGATACTACAGTTGATTATATGTCCAAATTTGTATTCTCTCCACCTTTGTTCAACCTTTAGGCTGTTCAGATATAAGAAATTATAAATTATTTGAAAACAATTTCATAAGAGTAAAATTTTATGACAGCATATGAAAAACAGTATTAAAATTCAGAAATATCCACTGCTTTTATCGCTTTATAACTTTGTTCACTTTGTATGTTTATCCAAATAAACACAGCTATAAAGTCTGTTTGAAAATGTCTGTAATGACTTTTTACCATTTTTATCTCCTATTTTCATTGTCCTTGGGATGTTTATCATTATTTTGCTAAGCATAAGGTGATAGGCATTAAATTTAATGAGACAATAATTTTCTAGATGATTTTGGCTAGTGCTACATAATATAGCAGTGTAGGAATGCTAGTTTGTATACAGTTTGTATAGCAGTCTTCAAAATTTGAAAGATCGTTTAAGAGTTCTTCTGTTAATACTTCATCAGAGATGCAAGTGAAAAATGTGCTGATGCTGATTCATGTGTACTTTCTCCAAGCAATGTGTATATCTCTTCTAAATGAGACTTGTAAATCTTTCTTGGGAAAAACGTATTTTCCATGAATTATGTTCAGCTGAAATATGAAATCATCATTTTTTGTCTCCCAGTTCGTAATTTTATTTGAAATACGAAACTTGCTTTGCTTTCTTTCCTAAGCATATTGTGCATTCCTTTGTCTTCTCAAGCTCCATCTTCTCTGACTGCATTACAGATAAAACACTTGTCATGGTCAAATCAAGTTTAGAAGCGTCTGATTTCAGCTATTCAGTTAATAGCTCATTTGTTTCCCTTTTGCTTGCCTTCTTTTTTAATTTAGTATTGTGTTTGTCAACACTTAAAAAATACAGTATTTGAAATCACTCAGATTTTGTCTTATTCTTCAGTGAGTAGGAGACAGCAGCAATTACTGCTTTGCAGCAGTTAGGAACTCAATTTGTAAAGGGTTTACTTTATTTAGCATTTTCTTATTCTGCGCAGTTTACTTCTAACAATACTTTGCATGAAGGAAACCAAACCTTAGAAAAATATTTAAAGTATTAATACTATATTACTTGTAAAGACAGAGAGGTTAAAAAGGGAGTCATAGAAATGTTTTGTCGCCCTTCAGTTAGCTTCATTTATTAAGGGCTGTGGAAGGATCCCCTTCCACAACGTGCTTGCTCGCAGGCAGTTTGTTTTGCCCGGGAGCTGCAGGTTGCAGCCCCTGCTCCTCAGCAAAGTTGTCCGTTAGTCGCTGCTGCCCAAGGACAGCTCCAAGATACAGTGACCAGCCAGAAAAGCAGCCTGTTATTGTACTGAGAAAGTGTTTTATTCATTTTATTTTGATTTGTCTGTGAAGCTTTGCAAGATAGTTTAATATGTTTTGGATTGTTTAGATGTTCATAGATAAGGCATTGTCCCTATAGGTTTACTGGCTAAGTTCTTAATTCAATTGCATTGTGCCAAATTAGTTGGATTAATATCAGAACTGAACACCTTTTCTCTATATCTAGCTATTGATGAAGTGAATGTGAAGGGAATATGTATACATATACACATGTCTATTTAAATGTCCTGGCCAAATTCAATCCTGTTGCGTTTTGCAAATTCCAGGTAGCAGAATAAGAATAAAATAATTTTAATATAAGGACAGATAATCTGTTTCATTTTTTTTGGGTTATAAAAATACATATATAGAGAGAGCTTCTGAGAATATTTTGGCAAAAATTAGGCTATTTAGGACCTAAGTTGAAGCAATAGAAGGATCCCTTTCAAAATTCAACACTTTCCAAACTAGTGATCATCACCTGAAATGAATCTGTGATAGTTATGAGTTAACTTGAGAATTTTCTGATGGTTATGCTAATACTTTTGAGCATAATAGACATAGGGCCCATAAAAGGTGCCAAAGTCATCACAATGATGTGGGATTATAACCTCACTATATAATAAATTCAGACCCAGGTGAAAAGTTAATACCATTCCTTGTGTGGAAGCAAAGTGCATGCAATTTTTTTTAATAGCTTCCTGGGTATTATGAAGTACCTTACTGATAGGTGCAATGATACCTGTAACGTTTGTAAAATTGATGACTTAGACCAGGAAAAGAAGGGGAAGACCAACAAATTCTAGTTGAATTTGCTTGTCAGAAGTTGTTGGTGAGTCTGTGTTTACTCATAGAAAAGTTAGTGAGCTAATCTACTTGTATTCATTTATTTCCTGTAGTTTTTATTTCTCCTCCTGCCACAGTGTTCATGATAACATCTTTTATTTACTACTATTGACAAAAGTAAATATAATGATTACACATATTATTTGGGACCAGCCTCATGGTCCCAATAACTCTGAGGTAGTGTACTAATCTATCAGTGATCCTGATGGCATCTAGGTGTGTTTCTTCTCCGTATTTAATGTCAAACCATACAATTCTCACGAGTAAAATGGGTCAGCTCAGTATAGTGTCCTCAGTATATATTCTTTACTCAAGACATCCCGGTGGTTTGTGGTTGTTGTGAAACACTTGCCAGTGTCAGTCCCAATGGGAGCATGGACCTTTTCAATTTTGAAAGAATACCCAGCTAGCTTCATCATCTGAGCTAGCTGGTACTGCTGAAAAGTTTTCCAAAAAATATAGTAAAAACTTCTGACGTAGTGCCTTCCCAGCAATTATGCATGTTTGTTTACTCAAATTTGTTATTCTAAAGTTACTTTCTAGATAGTAAGCCAGGGATTTCTCAGGCGTTGCATATCCTTTTTTTTTTTTTTTTCCTGATTAGCCCAATCTTATCCTATGATTTTGGAAAATGAAAGGTTATTCTGTATCTGTAATAAGTCCCATAAGACTTAAAACCCTGAAGTATTGACAAGAAACCTTCTTGGCAGCCACAAATCTATTCTTTCAATAGTAAATAGACTATGTATCTCCACTGAGAAATATTTATTACCAGTGAACACCCAAATTCCCCTGTCAGTTTAGTCAACACGGTAAAATGTATTCTAGGCAACTGCTAAGAGTAATCAAGAATGTTTTAATTAACATTAAGATTTAATTAATATTAAAATCCTTTCTGCCAGTATCATAGTCACTGTCATCTCTCTCATCACCATAATCTGACAGGAGATAGACCCTTTCTCTCAATTTAGTTCAGCTACTGAATCATCCCGTGAGAGCTTGTCCCAATATATCTCTAACCCCAGGAGGGCTCATTATGCTCTGTAATTTCTCTGGCAGAGTGAAGGAGAGCTCTAAGATTCCCACCCACAACACTTGCTGCTGCTTATGTTATTCATTGTTCTTGCTGCAGTCACATAACTGTTGAAGGTGTCAAAATGTGCTCCTGTCATCTGCACTGCCCACAAATGCGGTGACATAATCCGTGTGAACATGGAGAGTATCCTCCTTTAAATTTGTGTGTTTATGGCCAGAGATCAATTATTACCATTAAAAGTCCCAGTAAAGGGGCCAGAGCAAAGAAAACTCCAGGAATTCCAGGGTACTACTGCCTCTCCACATGTTTCTTTTCCTTGCTCCTCCTTGCTTACAATATATGGATTCACTATGCATGAAAAGACAAGACCTATAGACATTTAATACATCATAGTGAATGACCTTTTTGAGGTGAATATAGAGAAGAAAGCAGTTCTCCCTATAAAAACTTTTTGTTGTGACAGATTTTCACCTGCTTCCCAAGAACTGTCCAGAGTGGCTGGCACTGCTCGACTCCTGACTGCATTCAAGTGAAATAAAGATTTGTCTGCTTATTTTACCTCTTGGCAAGAGCAGAACCCAAATTTTTAATCAGTATTAAAGCATACAGGAAGCTTTTGATAACATCATAAAAGATGTTAATGGCACTGAGGTTGATGCAATAGTAAAACCTTAGAGAGAGCTATACAATGTTGGTAAATAAATACTGATAATTTTTTCTTCAAATCTTTTTCTATTCCGGCTTTGATTTTTACAGAAAGAGAATGCAATTTTCCTTTCCTCTAACAAATCCTTTCTTTCTGCTGACAAAAATGGATATCATAAAGTACTATTAAAAACTGCTTCGGATGGAAAAAAAATAGAAAAGCTTTTTCCCCTGAAGCAGCTCATTGTAATATTCCTCAACATGTCAGCAGTTTCCCTACACAGTCATGCAGGACTAGATCCTGTAACCTTGCCATGTTTTTCAGTATTCATTTCTCATATATAACAGCCTCAGGGAAAGCTGCACTATCTTTTTGGTTAAAGTTTTCTGCAGACGCCATTGGCCTAACCTGGCTTCATCTTTGGCACTGAACTGGGAATGAAATCCTCCCTGCACACGATACTTTTCTCGATGTTACCCACATTATGAAACCTTTTTCTCAAGTACTGCATATAATGATTTTTTTTTATAGTCCTCGGGCTTGTAAATATGGAATTCATAACAAATCCATTTTTCTCAAAGTAAGAGCACATAATACTCAGAGGAAAAACAGATAAGTGTATTGCTTAGGAAAAGTGATGTTAATCCCTTTTATAAATTAAGTATTGGATATAAGATGTACAGTATTATTGCTTGGAAAAACTCAAAGGTGCCTTGAACTTTGCTATGCCGCTGCCTAAGCTTCTGTTGAACTAACTGGTGATTGCAGAGTTTTAATGCAGTGATCAATCAACTCCATACAGAATATCTCATCTGCGTGTACATTTGCTGTGGAACAGAATTGCTACAGACTTGAGTAGGATTTGAAGTAAAGAAACAGATATAGTGTAATCTGAACTCCTGGACATCTTCTGAAACATTTCTATAAAAAATACTTCATTCTAAGAGTAAAATCTCTCATGAGGGTTTCTAAGTCATGTTAAATAAGAGACAACTTTCTGCTGTACATGAGAAAATCCTAAGGATCTCAGCAGGAGTCCTGCCTCTCTCTCCTCCCGCATAGTGCTGTCACATTCATACTTGCATATACATCTCTGGCAAAGCTTGTCTTTATTCTTGGCTCTCATCTTCAGATGCTGATCTGGGGCGTATTCAGCAATTTTCCTTTCTTTCCTTTTCCTTTCTATTGAAATAGTTTATTCCATGCCTATTTCAGCCACTGGCTTGCTGTAAGGATTTTTTTTCTTTCTGGGTAACATGCATTTTTCTTTTTTACTATTTTTCAGTTTTCCCATATGCCTAGCTCCCATAGAAGCATCCCCATTTGCACCATCTTTGCATGAATGCATCTCCATTCATCCGAGGCAGCTCTGAAATAGCCCTCTGAGAAGGACACAGTATGTCATGAGATCTAGTGTTTCCACTGGAGGATCAAGAATTTGGGGGCTAGCCTTTAATTGGGTACAGTTTCTTTGCAGGTTTACATTAAGAAAACTGAGATTATTTCAATACCACTTTCTAGCAGGATATGAAAGTAGTGCAAAGCATTATTACATACTTCAGCTAAAATTCTTGTTTTCTTCTTGCAATTCAAACTTCTGTTTCAGGAGTCATCTGGAAGTCAGAACTGAATCTTGTGTGTAAAAGTATGTCTTGTTAAGCACAGTAAAGTACCAGCTTAATATTTTTTCTTAGAATGACACCTTTCAAAAGTATAAGATAAGAGTACTGTGAAATATGCTTAAGCTGGAAGAAAATTCTTTGTTGTATATGCTGAAGTTCTGAAAACTCAGCCATGAAATTGAAATTCAGCTCACTTTGATACTGGCTTGTGATGGGAAGACAGCCATGATGAGAGTGCTGTGTCATGCTGGAGAACTCAAAAGAACCTAGCATCAAAAACTGCTGTTGAAATACAAGTTATTTCGAGTTCTCAATAACAATGCACTTGAAATATATTTGAATAGAAGTGCTCCCCTTTGCTTTGGCTGCCTAAAAATATGTTTTCAAGGCCCATGCTTCTCTGCTGTTATGAACAGAACTCACTGCTGATTGATAGGCTATGTCCAGAGTTGGAATTAAAGTACTTAAAACTCCATAATAGCTTGAACTGATAAATGTGAGATGTCTGCAGTTTTATATGTGACATTTTGCACCCAGCAAAACAGTCAAACCATAGTTCACATGCATTCAGGAAATTTTAAATACACGAATTTTACCAAATTTAGCCAACTGAAAAGTTGGCTTGATTGTACGCTCCGAACACTGACAGGGGTTTATAAAGCTTTTTGTCTTCCATATCTTTTGTCTTCAGGACTAGCACTGTGTTTCTCTCTTGTTATACTCAGATTGTGTCCGAGGAGATAGTGAGAGAGAGAAGGAGGGCGATTAAATAGGGGCCACCAGTGTGTCCTGATGCTGATTGCAGTTATTGTTTGAGATTATTCCGAGTTGTAGCATGTAGCTGTTTGTCCAGTGGTTGCAGCACTACGTGGCTCAGTTCTGTCCTAGGCAGTGAGGGTCTCCTGGGCATCTCGTGCTGGAGCTCAAGAGCGGAGAGAGGATTTCTGCTCACGAGCCCTGCGTGACCCTGGTGCAACTCAGAAAGGCCAGAGCATGGGGCTCGGGCTCCTTCCCTCAGCTTTGGGGTCCCCAGAAGCACTGTGGTAGGGTCCTGGTTGGTATTGGCTCTTGCTGATGGCCCCAGCTCCTTCCAAGTGGCAGTCCATCCAGGGAAATAACGTCATATGGAAATTTATGGGTCTGCCTATGTGGATCAGAAGGTAGTGTAGAGAAATGGTCCCCAAGTGGCTTTAAGTGGCTTGGCTGCCTTCTGCGTTTGAGTGACAGTGGCATTAAGGCACAGCACACAAGCCCAACCATTCATCTCTTCTGGGGAGAGCAGCTGCCTTTCAGTAACAGCTAGAGGAGAGCAGCTCTCCTTGATGACACTGAAGTAAGGGAAGCTAAGATAGGAAGGATACTAAGCACATCCATAGAGGATTGCATTACTTCCTCTACCTAAACACCTTATTAAGGTAAGAGGTAAATATTTACTTACCATCTAAGGATGTTATGTAATTTATACCATTTAAACAAAAGCAAAGTTTCTTACAATAACATAAAGCCTGAGGGTTTTTTTCTTATCTATGTTTCTGCAAATAAATTAATGTTCCAGATAAATAATTACAAACAAACATGCAGTAATTTTGTTTAAGTTAATAAATACATATAATAATAAATACATCAGCTATGCTTATTGGCTATTGAGATCCTAAACCTTTTCTCTCCACCCTTAGTTCACCTCCTCCCTTTTCCCCTCACTTCCCCCATCCCCTGTGTATGGATTTAAATTATATATATATGTCATCTAGAAAAAAAAACCCTAACGGTTAAGTTCTTGTTTAGAATGGAAGTATCAACCTCTGAGAAGAAAACTCACAAAGGGAAAGAAGATTTGCAACAATGTCATCAGAAACCTGCAAATTGCAAGAAATTGCTTAGCAATTGCTGCTTGATAAAGCGAATATTTGCCTGGAAAAGTTTGAGCTCTAAAGGTACCTTTCCTATTGAAATTTTTAATTTGGGAGAAATTGTGTCTTTCCAAGAATTCAGATTTTTTGAAACTAATACTGCTGATTTTAGCATCAGTCAAGTTACAGGTACAAAAAGTCTTTACTGCCTTGGCTCTATTGTGCAAACAGATTAAAGTGGTACAGCTTTGATTCAGGATGCTTTCTCCTAATGTGATATAAATAATTGCACTGCATGAGCATTCATTTTGCAGCACACAGAATACTTTGTCTGGAGAAAAAATCCTTCATCATAAGATAAATCAATAAATATAAAATCACAGTAATTAAATCAATTTATCAAGGCCCAATTTGAAAATCTGTTTTGATAAGGAAAAACTCCTTTGATCACAGCCAGAGTATATTTACATGGAAATTACACAATCAATCCTTTGTCTTTGAAGAAATGTAGAAAGGTAACATCCTGTCACTTTTATACAAAATGATGCTGCATACTGCATTTATTAATAAATACTGAAAGAAATGTTTCTTTTAAATATCTTATCCATTGAAGATCTGGCTTTTGTTTGGATAGTACATTAAACAACAGCCATCCTGAAGTGATGGTGAATCTGCTGCACAATTGTTTCCTAAGGAGCATATACATAGTTATGATCTTTATTCAGCGTTGATTTATATTTGAACCATCATATCTGTACTTTTTCCTTACTATGTAAAAATAAAACAGAACACAATAATCCACCTTAGATAAGCTTATTGTGATCTGGTAGCACCGAGAGGGAAAAAAACCCCAGACCCTAAGTATATTGAGTTTGTATAAAATAAAATTAAAAAATGCGTGACATTCTTTTGCCATGAAGAACTGAGTCACCATGCCTTGAGTGATCTGTTTTATTTATACATTTATTTTAAGGATATGCTCCAGTTGCTTATTTTCAGCTAGATAAATACAGCCTACCTCTCTTCTTTAATTGCTCTTATCCCTGCATTATCCAAGTAAACATGCCTTTTGATCTAAGATGTTTAATTTAGCTATTCTCAGCCACTAATTTTAAAGCTTTAGGGTAATATTTCCAGTGAATAGCTGTTTTAATTGCCACACATAATATGGTTTGCTAAATGTATAATATTTGATTTGTCATTACTGTGTCAGTTTGTAACTCTCTTCAGCCTGTGTAGCTTGCACTTTTATTTAATTGCTGGTTGTTATTGGAGTTAATAAAGTAAAAAGGAATTTGCTGTAACTCATTCAAAACACCCCTTTCTGCAAAGGAATTTTATGTTTTGTTCACTAGCTCCTTTCGCAGTATATGGTGCACAGTAGGTGAGTGTTACTCTATAGCTGTAGTGTCTAACTCTGAAGCCAGTTCCACTGTAGTTAGTGGGTCTGTTTCTTTAGTACTTTTAAATTGGTTGGTAATTTTCACCTCTGAAAACAAGAGTCTAAGAACAGTTAATAAGAAATGATAGTTAAATTAAAGGCTATATTTCGTCTTGCTAAAATGCATTAGAAGATATGTTAAGTAAGGCTTAGTTAAATTACTCTGGACCATGCTAGTAGAGATAAAATCAGAATCTAACAGAGGGTTAACCTAAAATTTAACTATGAATATTGCTTTATCTAATGCCAAATGATAGAAAACATATTATAAGGACTCATTTACAAGAACCTTTGGTACTCTCGGGGTCAACAAGACTGACTTCTTGCAGCACTGTCTTCATTAGTGCAGTTGTTCTAGGTGATACCAGGGGCTGGATAGGATTTATTGGCCTTGAGCAGTAGAGTCTACCAACAGCTGTAACATTATATATGGTGTATCCTGCAGAGCCTCTGATCCACAGATTCAGCTGAGTAAAACTTCACATTTATAAACCAGGGCATTTCTGAAATGCCCTAGGCTTAGCAATGCAGTGGTCAATCCATTCTCCGGAATAAATCAGGTCTATGAGGGGTCCGTGGTAATTTAACCTTCCTCCCTTCCCCATGACGCTGCTACGGCAGCTGCAGAACCCCCGAATACTGAGATACCTGGTGATCCCTACTGTTCTGTTGCCAGGGGCCAGCTGAGTGTGCAATGTTGCTGTGGTGGCTCCTTCCACTCAGGCATTACCCCGCACACATCAGATTTGCTGTTGGCTGACGTAAGCTAACTTGCACTGATAAAATGGTATTAAAATAGTCACTGTGCTGTTGCGGCTTGTAGTTTACTACTAAAGAACACCTGAAATGTTTTTGTTTACATATAACCATGAAGGAAATGAAGTTTATACAGACTGAATTATTTGGTGATCCACTGACATTGTAGCAGTTTGTAGCTGCAAATACTGTATAACAAAGGATGTTTGATCTTTTAAAGTAGAGATTATTTCTTCTCTGCAGTTTACTTTTTATGTTTATTTGTATGATCCTGAAACTGAGGCTGTCAACATGGTATTTTAATGTTATGGAATTAATTATCCTTTCAAAGACAATTTCCATTTATGAATTTGGAGCAGGCAAATGAATATTTAATTTATTGTAATGTTCAGATGTTTAAACTCTATTTTGAGAACAAATAATCTTAACTCTATGATAAACTCTTTGAATGTCCTGGCACTGGGATTGTCTCCCTGCTTCCACCATCTGTCGTATGAATAAGAGAAGAATGTTATAACATAAATGCTGGAAAGATAATTACTTTCTTAACCCTTTTCTATGGAGCATTTAAACAGAAAGGAATTAATGCACTTTTCTGTAAAGGATAGAGAATAAAAACTGGCTTGTTGTATTTCAAAGGAAAATAAAGGGAATAACATAGTTGTAAACGGGAAACAATTCTATGCTAAAGACATAATTTCAGTTAATGTTCAAGGATCAGTAAATTAAGTAATTCCTCATACAGTAGTTTGGGAGAACAGGTGTTTGAGTAACAGATTCTGACTATTGCCAGGTATTTATCAGAGTTTGCTACTTCAGTTAGAGATCGGCAGAAGTTTAGTGTTTGTTGAAAAATTGGAGGATTTATTCTAAAAAATGAGCAGCACTGAATCATCTTTTCACTAATTTAACAACCTACTTAATTAATGTAGGGCATTTATGAGGCTTTCTTGGCTGTTCATGGCTATACATCCTGCTACAAATTTTATTGCTCTTGAGACATCAAAAGTGCAACAAGTTGCCCATCACTATTGATTCTGTATTAAATATTCCTAAAATGTTATAGATTATTAACTGTTAGTTATTTATAGAATATTCCCTAACCATATATTTATGAGGAAAGATATGAATAATTTAGGAATAATTCCAAGGTATCAATCAACTAGTGTGTTTTTCTATGTAAAGTAATAATTTAAAGAAATTTTTTTTTTCTATTTTATGTTACCAAAATTTCACCTTTTGTGTAAATGTTACATGTATATAAATATCATTTCATATCATAAATATTTCAAACCACTGAACTGGATTAAAAATGTAGATGTATTTCATTTATTTGTAAAAATGATGCAAGTAACGTCCTTTTTTTTTCCCCGATTTAGCGGTCTCTTGTAGCTAAATAACTCTCGATATTAAAATGAAGAGGCAGTTGATTGTGTTTCCTGGGTGTGAAAAAGATTGTATTCAATTATAATAAAGCACGGTAGAAAGAAGAGAAAAAATAATAAGAAAAAGAGAAATTAACCTATTTTTCTTTTTACTTGCTGTCCACCACAGCCAATTCAATCTGCAGTATCCCAAGCCAAGGAGTCAGGATAAAGTGTGATTTTGCCAAATGCTGACTCTGAAGGATAAATCATGGTAATGAAATGAGAAGCTTCTCTCCCTCGTGAATGACATTTTCTTTTAGATGTGCAGCATGGAGTGATCTAATCTCACTAAGACATTAATACTCTCTTTAGAGTAGCAGTAATAGTTAATGGCACAAATTAACAAGGTGGAGTATTATGTGGGAATGTTTGTTATCTTTTAGGTAATTTAAAGTGAAATTGGGAAAAAAATGATACCCACAACTTAGAGTCATTTCAAAGTGGTTATTACAGAGTGATTAATGTTTTGACAGGGTCTTCTAGTGTGTCTTTAGGTACAGACTTGAAAGCAACCGGTGACTGTGTGTGAGGATCTGACAAGGAGACAGAAAATTGATGTAGTATCTATCATTTTTTGACTTGAGAAAGCTTACTGATTTGTCTCACTAAGGACCCTTCTGAGAGTTTTCATCCCTTTTAAAGTTTTAAAAGTAACACTTATGGGCTGTGATTGTGCCCAAAGCCTGTGCTGCTTTGTGCTGTACATAGATAGATGAACGTTTGCTAACATTTTCAAATTTAAAAATCAAACATTGTAGAAATCTTGTAATAACCACTAGTTTACATTTTGGGAGGAATTTATACTTGCCTCTTCAGAGCCCTTGAAACATTTATTAGTGTCTGGAAAACTAAGTATTCTCTGTAATTGTGTTTTTAAAGATGCTTAATACAAAGATAGCAACTTGCAAAGAGCAGATTATAAGGTCAGTTCTTAGGATGAGTGTGCTGGTAGGGAGAAAGATATTTCATGAGAATTAGATTCCCTCAGGATTTGACATACAGAGGATTAAATGTGTTCCACAGTTAACCTCGGGGAAACACGGGTCAGAAACAGGCCGGTGGAGCGGCTGCTTCCCGCCTTGGTGGTTGTGGAGACCTGCCCACGAGGCGGCTTTGCTTCCCCAGGACAGAAGGGCTCTGGTGAACATTTGCTTCTGAACATTCCTCCCAACAGCGTGTGGAGTCCTAGAGCTGAATAGAGACTTTGCAGGGGAGCCAAAGATGCTGCATACTGAAGTTTGATTTTCCATTGAGATCATTAATCCTGCTGTGAACACCTTCAATCAGTTCAAACTATTAGGAAAAAAAATACCTTGGCGTCTTCTTGAGCTGGGGCCTAAGAATAAAATGAATAGCTCATTAACTGTGTTTTGATCAGCTACTTAGCTACACAAGGAATATAATGATTCTCCAATTCTGATTGTTTCTCTAGTTGAACTGGAGTTACAACTTCAACGCGATGCAGACATTAAAAAATCACTCATTGTAATATGAGGTAGAAAGCGTATACTTTGCAAAGCAGAGTGAAGTCCTCTCACTTATAAATCTGATGTCCAACTAGCTCTACAGATGTTTCCTCATTGCTTTACAAAAGGTCACTGTTTCTTCTTAAAAAAAAAATTAATTAGTTAGCAATTTCTTGCAAATCTGTTACTTAAAATTCAATTTCAAAGGATCAAAGCTTTGCAATGTAATACCTAGAGGATCACCACCCTTGGGAAACTAATATATATCCTTTACTAAAACAAAATAACTTCTATATAGCCCCCATGCTAACAGTGTCTTTGGTGTCTACTGTCTGCCAACTCCTGCTTTTTTATTTCAACATATTCTGTCAATCAAAAACTAATAGGCCAAAGAAATGCATTAGATTAAGTGGAAGAACTTTTATATTCATAGGATACTTAGAAAATGGAATTAAACTTTAAATACCTTGCCACTTTCTATCTGGGCATTATTCCAGCAATTTAAATGGCTGGAATATTAAGAATATTTGAGATGAAATGGGAGCTCCCAATGTCTTTTTATAAATGGTATTGCACATAAAGAACTGAATTTGCTGTGGTGGTTAATGATATCTGCGTTTTATTTACCGAGGTGTATAGAGCAAAGACTCTTACTGTGCTGCAAGACAACTGTGTTGCAGCCGCCCCGCAACGAAACCTGAGGCTCCACAGAGCAGTTCTATTGCAGATCTAGTAAGCTGACTGAAGCAGCTATTTTAAAGAATGCAAAACTGTTTTTATTTCTTTCTTTCTTTTATGTTAAAGCATTATGACTGGATAACTTTTAAACAAAAGCTTAAATAGAAAGGAAACAGTGCATTTTAGAAGCAGAAAGTTAGGACATAAGGAGTGAGGGAAAAACAGTAAGAAGCAAAAAACCAGAACAACTAAAATAACAAAATTGCATGTTGCTTTGTTTGCTTTTTCATTTAATTTATTGCTGCTGTTGCCTTTCTTGAATGCTTGTTTCCACTGGAGTCTGCACTGTGGTCCTGACAGTTTTTCTGGGAGAGGAGGATTCTGACAGAGCAGATTTCCCCTCCTTTCAGCCCAAAAGGAGGGAAGTGGGAGGACATGGTGCTCTCACTTGCTGTGCTAATGCCATCCTGCTGGGAGCTCCCTGCTGTTCTTGCATGGAGCTTTACCTTCTTGGCGAGGAGATGTGTTCTCAGTTGTTCTTTAATTTTCTTACTCATCCTCTCTGTGTGCATCAGAGTAACAAAAAGTCCGTAAGGAGCTGGAATTCTTCACAGAACCCTTTAAGCATTTTGTGGGCACAAGGGCTGTATTACTCATATGTAGCAACATTGCAACTGAATTTTGCAGATCATTTCAACCAATTGCTAGTAAGTCTTTCCTGTGTAGCAAAGTAGAAGGCCTAGTTGGTTTTGTGGATGCCACAGAAAATGGTACTGGAAATATTTAGCTAGCTTAAGCACTTTTTGTAGTTTCTTCACTCTTGAAGCCAGCTTATTATACAGCAGGAGAATTATAACAGGTAAACACCTCAAAGTATAATATCTATAAGTCTCTAAAAATCCTCTGCTAATGCACCATTTTAATTTGGGATATCTTTGTCCCTGAGCTAGTTAGATGAATTGGGGAACTGGGATCATCATTCCTAGCTGCAGAAAAAAAAAAAAAAAAAAAAAAAAAAAAAAAAAAACCCTACTTCTGACAATACAGTAACTAGGATCTAGGGCAACAGAAACATGAAGCTGGTTTCGTTACCCTCCTTTGGCCTAAGCAGAGCCACAATTCAAGGTCATCCTGAATAGAACAGAATAGTTAACAGTACGAATACTGTGGATTTAAACCTCTCTGTCTTTGACATCCCCTTCCTCTGGGGATAACTAACGTGAGTTCTTCTGACTTCCATGTTACACTTGCTGTGCACATGTATCTGAAACCATAAAATTAAATAGGGTTTGCAAGTGTGGCATCTATCAGCGAGGTTTGTATTTTCACATATTAGTAAAAATGTGAAATGTAGGTAAATTTTATTAGGTAAAATGTGTTAACTTGGGACCCTTCAGCTGATAAAAGCTACCTTCACAAGCCAGAATAGTTTGACTGCTTTTAGCTATGTGTCTTACTGACATTAAGCTCATACCGCTTCTGGTATGACTAAGATGAGAAATGACAGTGAAATTTAGGTGGAGGAGAAGAAATTTTGTGATATATCCCTACAAGAACTTGAAATATAACCCTGTGTTCCTGAATCTCAACATCGTCTACTGTGTTAAAATATCTGTAAAGCTAAAAGTTATTCTCTCTTTCTAGTATGTATATGGGATACAATGAGCTACTGCAGCTATCAGTTTCTTAGCTATTAATTTTGTTTGGAAGGCAAAATAAAACCTCTCCACTTTTTATTTAACAGGTCATGAAAAGGTTTATAAAAAATTTATAAGGAAAATAACAGAGCAATTCCTAGTTTGGAGTGGCTAGAAAGTAGTGAACAAAACAAGATGCAGAAAAAAAGGAAGTGCTCATGGATAATTTATGGTGGTGGATTGGATTTCTGCTGCCACAGAGTTCCTATGTGATGTTAGAAGAGTCAGTTAAAGCTAACTCTAGGGATTGGCACTGTGTATCCGTGTCTTCTCCGTGGGAATCCTTAGGGTTTGATCTGCAGAGTATTGAGCTCTCTCGGCATTACTAGCTCTGCTTTGAACGTATATGAAAGGCTGGGTAATCAGCGCTGTGAGAATGAGCTTCATGGGTTGCTAACCAAGTGCCCAAATTAATCAATACTTTTGATCTTAATCTCACTGTGCTTCTGTTCTGCAAAGAGTAGGAATAATACCACCCTCTCATCTCACGGAGCCGCTGGGAATATAAATGTAGTTATGTCTGCGAAGTACCCAGACAGTAGTGATCAACAACACAGAAAACTATTTTGAGCTCAGACTTTCAGTAATGTTCAGTAAGTGAAGTATAGGGGCATGAAATGTGGAAAGAGTGAAGTTCTGAATTTGGTCAATGACTATCATACATCAAGTGTGAGGCATGAAATGTGTGAGGAACGCGGTCAAATATGTTTATCTTTCAATTAGTTGTGTAATGGTGAATCTTGGCTCACTGAAGTGAATGAGAATCCTGCCATACATTTCATTGTGACAAGGCTTTCACTTATAGCTGAATTTATAAAAATAACTTTATTATTTAATATGGTCAATCTTTTTTTTAGAAGAATACACAAAGTCACCTTTCTCTTTGCCTTGTGAAGTTTTAACGTGTACCGTATTTAATGTGTCCCAATGTCTAACTTATTTAACAGATATCCCCACTTTATTTACTTTGTATAAAGTGAAATATGAAGTCTCTAAGTGTTAGAAGGAAAAGAGGAAGCTTGTGAGTTTTCATTACCAAAATCAAATTACAGAAATGAAAGAAGCAATACAGATTTATTCAGTTAAGCTACAATTGATTCTATACTGAAAACTAATCAGTATACTATAATTGAAGATATATTTTTGGACCAATGAACCAGCTGGTATCACAGATGGTACAGATGGCAAAAGGCTCTTTAATGGGATCAAGATAATGTGCTGGCACAAAGAGAGTTGAGTATATGAACATGTGATTTTTTTTCCCCATTACAAACTATCTAATAAGTTTAATTTTAATGGATCACAACCAACACATTTGTTTTCCACAGATCTAGATAAATATTAATGTCAATACTTTGCAGTAAGAGTTCGTGGAAAAAGATTAGTGCAAGCGTACTTTATCTGAAGAAGGTTATGATGCTGTAGTAGGAAACAGCTCAATAATGTATACCTTGTAGTTTAAAAGAAAGAATTGTGAGACATTGATGGTAATAGAGGGATCTCACTGAATAGTGCGGGTTTTACTGAACTTCTTTTCTTTTCATCTTTGATGTCCGATAGTGTAGTACCAGATTTAGAAGATTTTTTCCTATTCCTTGTTCCTGTACTGCCTTTATTTTGTCTGTTTTATTATTTCTCTATACTTCGAATCTGTTCATCTCTAAGTCTTCTCAGTTGTGAGTGTTCTTGAACAATATCATATGTGCAATTAAAATTCCATTTTGGTCAAGAAACAGCTTACCAGTTTCATAAGGAGACCAATTGTGGTTCTTTTGGTCATGGATTTGGCAAGATGTTGCTAGACGAGGTCCTTTCTTGATATCTGAAATAAACTTACCTGCCATTGACAAAAGTTACCACTAGGTATTTTGCTGATGTATAACCAATTGCTGCCAGATTCCGTTTTCGTCTTTTATATTCAAAATTGCTGCATTCATCAGAAATCGATTGTTACATCTTCTCAGGTTAGACAAAGCCTTCTCCAAAAGTAGCCAAGCTCTTGTTCCACATGCCTAGATTGCTGGAGCATATTTGACAGAGCATTATTATTTTAGATGTATTTCAAGAACACATTTATAGTTCTTGGAAATAGCTTGTTAGCAAACTATCTTCAAAATATGTTTGGTAAAATGAATGCCGATATTGCA
The DNA here is from genome assembly GCA_034781795.1 of Crypturellus tataupa. Taxonomy (NCBI): domain Eukaryota; kingdom Metazoa; phylum Chordata; class Aves; order Tinamiformes; family Tinamidae; genus Crypturellus; species Crypturellus tataupa. Next base: position 2,915,543 of record JAWLRI010000923.1, on the reverse strand, counting down.
GTCATTCCTTTTTCCATAGTTAATTGTGACAACCGTGGCAACAACACAATTTAATGGGAGTTGCTCATTAAACCACCATTCTGTGTGGGTTCTGTCAACAGGGAACAATTTTCTTTAATATTATTGGAGTTGTGGGGTTTTTTTTGACTATTGTTTGCACAGGGCTTGATGTATTTTGATGCAAACCGAAACTATACTGACACCTATGTCAGAAAGAACAGCTTGTAAAAGTTTGCAGTTATTGCTGTTGAGTGAATAAAATCTGATTTTTGTGGTTTCTGTATTATTAAAAATAGAATTATATTCAATATACTAAAGAAGTCAACACTTCCTATTCACAAAGAAAGGGAAGGAGCAATTCTGAGTAAGAGTAAAGATAACATACTATTATTATTTGGCCATTTCACTTTTCACTTAATGGGGTGCTGTACGTTGAAAGCTGGTAAAATTCTGACATTTCATTCATGAGAAATGAAAGATTAACCTGAACCTTTTATTTATCTTCCTTTTTTTTTTTTTTTTTTTTTTTTTGCTATTTATTTCAGTCCATTTTTCTCTTCCTGCTTGGAAACTACAGGCTCTGATCTCTTTGAAAAAAGTACGGAAGATTCTTCATTCTGTATCTTAAAGCCCTTTGATCCATTTTCCCTTGGAGCTTTGAAATGCCAGCTGTTTTATGTCCCAGTCATGTTATTATTATTCCTATTCCTATTAATAATATTCTTCAATTTATTTAATGACTCAGAATAGATTGTCATTAACTTTCTCTTTTTGTTTTCTAGAGCTGGTACCATAAGGGATTTGAGCTTGTGTAAACTTGCTTCATGATTCTGACAGATTGATTTTCAATCAGAAATTTCTTTTGTTTTGTTTTTTTTTTCCTTCATTCCACCTTCCCCACCCTGACTCCAAAACACATCCCTTACTTTTCCACACACCCTCTATGTTGGCGGTGTTAGAAATATACTGTTGTATTTTCTCTGGCTTTCAGACCTTGACTGACCTCAGTTGCATAATACACAATTCAGCTTGCAGCAGAATGGGAAATTTTGAAAAAGATTTTGGAAACTGCAGATAAAATTGATGTGGCACTTTGTCCTGGGGGCCATGGTGCAGCACCCGGAAGCAAGTCCACTGTGTGGACCAATGGCTCCCAGTCCCATTTCTAAGTGCAAGATATATGTGTGATTTTTTTTTAATTAATTTTTTGAGCAATATTCTGGATAAATTCCCTATTGAGTATTTGTATCCTTTTCATTCATAATTTTGAGGTTTGCATTTCTTGAGTTAGGACTGAAAATTGAAAACTTCCTGAATTGTAACATAATAGGGACATGTAAGATACCTCTGTGTTTTAGTAGGTGATAAGTTAACTGTATAGCCCAGAATGTAGCATTCCTTTTCAGAGCAGAACTGAACTGAGAGCAGAACTGCACTGTGCTCTCAGAGAAGTGTATGAGAAATGATTATTTTCATTGTCAGCTATAAAAATATCCTTAACCTTTGGCGGAAGAGTATAGGGAACTTTGTTCTTACCTCTCATTGCTGTGTAGCCTGATCTTTGGGGTTTTTTGCCTTCCACTTTTTGTAGCAATATACACTTCTACAACTTCATTAAAAATTTACAAATGAGAAATGGCACCCTATGCACACCAGAGATAAAACGACTTTCCTGAGGATAAGGCTGTGGAGAAATGGGTCTTCTTTCATGGAAATCGAATCCATCAGCATTTCTAAAAAGCTAGCAGTGTTCCTTGATATCCTCCGAGTGAAACGTTTTATAACTTAGCTATCTTAGTTGTCTTTATTTCTTCCTCATAGTTCACAATTTCCATCTGAGAATCTTTATTTTTTCATTAATTTAATAAATACTGTAATCTGGGACAATTTGTAGTTTCCTTTTTCAGGGAAAGAATTTGTAATCAAAATACTCTGTAAGTTCATAAGTTCCTATATTCATAATTATTCCCATGTGAAGGAGGAGGCACGAGGAGGCTCCTGCCAACTGAGCTGCCTGCAGATACTCGCATTGTGCCCATGTCTTTTCCACCTGGTGACCGGGTGTGAGCAAGTCATTTCTTTTCCTGTCATCTCTGTTATCCAGGCAATAAAACCGGGCTAATGGCATAGCTCTAGACAGCTTCAGAAGATGATACAGAGGTTGTCAGAGGAGATCTCCATTTCCTCTAGTCATTACCATGACCAAGGTATTAGTGGTGCTTGTGAGTAGAGATCTGCATACTGCTAATTGTTATCTTTGATAACTATTTCAGTGTTCTGGAATTCCAGAAAAACTATTGTTTGAGACTGAGAAAGAGGCTTAATGCAGCTCAGAAATAAATGTCTTCTTCTGGTTTGAACTGTTCGGAAAATTGATGTTTGGTACAAACTTTGAATTAAAAAGAAAGATCCTTTAAAAAGAGTAACCTTGGTTTCTTTCTTTAGAACAAATATGCTCTATTGAAGTAAGCATAGATCCACAAAATCATAATTTTTTGCTAAAAAAAAATGGATAAAAATCTTCCAGCTATATCAGTCAGTTCTTGTAATTAAAAAAAAATCTTAAAAAAAATGTTGTGGAATAGTTGTAATGAGTAGGTGGCTGAAGAGAGATGGAGTACAAAGACTGCAGATATTTAGGCTAAGCCATACTCAGAAGATATGGCTAAAATATTTCTGCTTTATACTGAAGTCCATCATGATGTTAATACCTCCCTTAATGAATTAGGCACACTTTGTATTTCCGTGCTTCTTTTTTTTTTTTTTTTAGTGAGTTGTACATCATTTATCATCTTTAGAAAAACACTGGTATGATTTCCGGTGGGCTAAAGACTTTGGGAAGAAATTAATGGTTGTAAAGTATGATTAATAACTTATTTACTCTGTTTTCTTATAGCAAAATCACAGTGCATATATTCCAAGTGCTCTGTACTTAGTATGCAGTATGATATACATTATATACAGAAGGTTATTCCCTGCAAAAAAAAATCATACAGCAAACTAAAAATTCAACAAGAAATACTGTGATTGTATCTTTTGGCCTACAATGTATTTGAAGTCCTGGCAGGAGGTCCTGTCAGCTCCAAGGATCTCCATATCATTTGGGTCAGACTCACCATCTGTCTCAGATAGCTTCTGCAAGAGGTGTTCTCCTTGGCTCCAGTGTTATCCTCTCCTGCAGGAAACAATCTGTTTTCTCTTACAGCAGCTCTGTGATGATAAATAGAGGTCTAAATGGGAATCTTGCAGGTGCTAGTTCCGAGCAAAGATGGACCAAGAGTGGATTTATGGTTCAACCTGATGACCTTAAAGGTCTTTTCCAACAATAATGGTTCAATGATTTGCCATCTGTTGGCTAAGTAGTCTTTTCAGCACTGAAAAGTATGCTATATAATTTCAAAAATAATAATAAAAACAAATAAAAATGAAAGTATGCATGCCTGTGGAGTGAAAAGACTCACAATATTCTTTAAAAGATTTACTATTCCTGCTATCAAAAGGAAAGGTTGTCAAAATGTCTCACATAATTATAATTTTATCATAGGAAAGAAAAGAGAAGAAAAAGAGCAACTTTTCCCTTTCTGCCTCTGGAACAATGACAACTATTCAGAATAAGCTATTAGGTGACATCTGGGAATGCTCAGACTGTGTATAATGACTGTAAGCATTTTTTTTCCACTGGAAGGAAATGGAGAGAAACCTATATAGTAAAAAAGATTGCTTTTAGTTGATTTCTTTTCTTGAACTTTTGAGTCTCACTAGCATAAGAAGGACTGTATATCCACAATTGGTGTTGGTCTTAACATTATGATGTGTATGGGAATGTCTTGAGCTTGGGTGGTTGGGACTTGGCTTCTTTAGTGAATGAAATTTCAGGTAAAAAGTAACTTGATGTTTATAAAAATATTAAAATAGGTCTTTTATTTCATGGTCTTGGCTTTTTGCATGAGTTACTGTAGAAAATCATTTAATAAAATGTCCCTTAGGGATTTTTTCTGCTTTTGAGCTGAAATTATTTAATACTTATAAAAATGACATCTTTAGGTTGGTGCAGTAGGACTGGTCAAGAAATGTTCAAAGGCTTTGTATTCTTTTCAGCTTATCAACAATAGACACCAAAATTTCTCTTCCCAGCTTTGTTTTAATCCCTTTTATCTAGCAACAGAAAGGTTAAAGAAAATGATTAAGGTATTAAGATTTGTAAGTATTACAAAATTCTCTAAAGCAATTTCAAAGAAGATTTATTTTTGTCTCAGCTGCGTGATAGCAGAAGATAACTTTTGTTTGGCCTTCAGCAGAGCTATTTATACTTTGCAGTTCACTGAGGACAGTGTCTTAGGCTGTTATTATTTTCTCTCATATATATTGTTTTTTGAAAACAACACTTCAGAATATTTTTCAAATATGTATTTAATATTTTTGTTTGCAATGTTAAAAAATGTCCCCATTGCCTTCTTATTCACTCCAAGTGATGGCACTGGGAGTTTCATTCAGGGAAAGAAAATTCATGTCATATCAGTACTGAAAAGCACATGATCTTTTTTTGTGTCCTGAAAAAAATGCAATTCAGACCCTACTTTCCCTTTGGAAGTGGACAAATGGGAAAAGAAAAGATGACCACACACAACATCCTCACAAAAAACAAAATGCTTTAAAAAAGCAGTGGAAATCTGGCCAGTGAAAATGGTTAGCTGTGCGCAAAGTTTGCCCTGGCATCCTGGTGAGTTTATGAGTAGCCCTTCCCAAGCAGAGGACGAGCGAGCGAGGGTCCTCCTGTTCTCCAGCCAGGACACTGCGGCCAGCGGAGAACAAAGTGTTTGGCATCGCCTGAGGGCTTCACACGCCACTGCAAATGGTAAAGCAGTTAGGAGGTGGAGTTATCTAGCCATGGCTTGGTTTTGTTTTCTCTTCTTTTTTCCCCATAAGTTTTATCATTTTCCCGTGTGCTCTTTGAGGCAATGGTTTAATGCAGCCTTGAGGAAAGTGTGGCATCTTGCCCAGTCTTGTGAGAAAGGCTGACGGTTTTGGGGAATGGTCCACATGCTTTACTACTTTGTAACTCTGATTTCCTATTGATTTTTTTTCATGTTAGATTACCTGTGGCCTAAGTAGAAATTTCTCTGATTCAGTCTGAAACCTATTTAAACTGTGCTGTTTGCTAATATAGCTGTTATATCCTTCTTTCCCATTTCCCTGACATAAATTACATTTAGCCTGTGCATTGCAAACTAAGTGTTCGTGTGCACTGAGCTATAAACTACACCCCAGCAAGTGGCTGCAAGTTAAAGAGAGGAGTTTATATAAAAGATGTTATGTTAACAAATAGCTTACGGGCTGACATTCAAGCAAAGGTTGCTGTAATACAGGCTCAGTCCTATTCCTTTGCTTTCCCTTCAGTGCTTATCTGATGCTGTGTGACCCTGTAGTCTAGATACTTGCAGTAATTTATTTTGTTTTTATCCCTGCAGAGCAACTCCCTCAACCAATAAATTTCTGTATGAAATTCTGCCAAATAGTTGTATCAGTGCTCTTACTCAGTGGTTAGACTTTGAGTGTCCTCACTGGTGCAGTAAGGTGTGATTATGCTGGAGATAGCAGTAGCGATTTATATCTTTTCTTATTTATTACTTATTCTCCTTTAATTTTTGTAGTCTTACGTAGTCTACGTGAATAGCATTAAACCCAACGTATTTCAGCAGTTTAGATGGACACCTAATGAAAATCAAATAATTGCACCTAGGAAAAACATGCGCCTGCACCTAGGAAAAACATCACTGTGTTTTTGAGATATCATCTACTATGGACAGAGATGTAAGCAAATGCAAATAGAAAGGCCATGCATTTTTCTCCTTATTTTTAACTTCTATGGTTTCAGTAGGTGGGCTGCCTCCAGGTGCAGGACCTTGACAGTAATAATTTGTTTCACTAATAATTATTATAATATGACTATATGACTAGTTTGAGTCGCTGGCATTTCTAATATGCCACGACAGGGCACAGGTTACTCTGGTATGTGCAGGTCACATGCAGCCTCGCCATGCAGGCAGTGATGCACAATGGGTACATGGCCTTTACTGGCAGAAAAGCAGCTTTGCATAAATGCAAAATATTTGCTTTAAGTGACACCCAAAATGTTATTTTCAACAGATAAAAAAAGCTTTGTGGGTATGTTCCTTTGTGGCAAGAGCTTTGTACAGTCCATGCACACACAAACCCAGCTCTGTTTCACAGTTGCAGCTATAGAGAGTAATGGGTATTTTGGCACAGGCGGGACCAAAGTGCCTGCTCCAGGGCAAGCTTTTATAAACAAGTGGCTTCAGGTGTGCTGCTGCAGATGGTGAGAGCTGCTGAATTACCTGAGGGGAGCACTGTGATTAGAAGGTTTTTTTTTTTCTGATAAAAAGTATTGTGACCTGGCTATTCTTTAAAAGCTTCATATACCAAGAGCTTGAGTGTGGCCTTTGCTGGAGTCAGGGAGGGTATTTCAATGAGAAATGGTAGCCTTGTCTCTAAGGGTTATAACAAAACTGTGGCAGCAGCCCTACAAATAGTGCAGTGGGATGAGGATTTAAGTGTAGAGCTGTTGTGCTGTCTTAGGAACATCTTCAAAAACAAGAGCGTGGAGCGCACAGCAGCTGTGGGACTTAGCCCCAAACAATGCAGGAGAGTCTTTGCAGTGAATGATCCATGAAGGAGGAGTTTACTTCAAATTATCTGCAAGTGTTTTAAGGGAGAAGAATAAAACAGAAGGATGTGACTGAGAGTCAAAATAGCAAATTGTCTTTTTGATGCTTTGAGAATGATTTTAAATTTTATAATAAACTGTTGTCCCTTTACAACCTGCAGTTATTTTAGTAGAGCTAATCTGTGTTGAGCTATCACCATCTAGTGGCAAAATCAAAGAGAGAGAAAATGACAAAAAACACAGATCTGTTTCAAGCCTTGCTTAGTTATACGCTTGTGCAGAGCATTGGGGAGAATGATGGAGCAACAAGACTGATGATCTTTAGTTGTGAAAACTCATGTATGTGTTAGTATTCGTTACCAACTTCATCCTTTAATAGCTTTTCTTTTTGTATTGTATGATTTTCTGTTGCTTATCTCTCTTCTCTCTTAAAATATGATTTATAGATTAAAATTAGGTAGTGCACCCTTTTTTTTTATTGCTTGCATATTAGTGAAAAGAGTTTTGATACTGCAAAGAGCTTGAGGGGTCTTCCATCATGTGTTGTAAAAGTTTTTGAAAACTTGAAGCACGTAACTTAGGAAAGTATGACCAAAGTGTTCAGACAAGTCAATCCAGGGTAGATAAAAAAGGAATTAGTAACATTTAAAACTCTTACAATACATGATGTGCTGAATACAACTTATTGCTGAATAAACTAAAAGATTCAACTGTTGTAATGTTTGTCTCACTTCAACAATGTGGCCTTCTTCACTCGTGTGTGTTTTGTGGTCACCTCATTTTAAGTACTGAAGCATGAATTACTGAAATCTGTGACTATCCATTTATAGCTCTTGATAAATAACATCTGTGATAATTTGCCTAATATCTGTTTATTGTCTACATCAACATTTTTAAATATTATGTTTTTAATAAAAAATATTCTTGCCCCAAGCCCCTGAGGTATGTAAAGCAGGCAAGGTACTTGTCTACCAGTGAAAATCACTACACTGTGAAAACTGTAGTGTCTGAATTTTATACCTACCTAAATTTGTGTGGTTTGTCTGGACATTACTTTTTTGACAATATCTATTTTATGTGTGCTGTGATGGATACTGTTGCCAACAACTCCATTAAGCTAGCTCTTAAGGCTTTTCTCAGTTTTCTTTGTGTGTGGTTTTCCTTGTTAGAGATATATAAAAATGATACTGTTGTTATTGTATGCTTTAGATAATCATAGGAAAAAAGATTATCTGAAAACTGGGCTTGCGTAACCTAAAGAAACTGAGCTATGAGGGAGAGATGATATGGTGCTGTCTGTGAATGCTTTTTAGGGTAATACTTGGAGAAAACAGAAAAAACTATTTAACTGAAAAGCAGAGTTATCAAAGAATAAGTAATAATAATCTAGCCATTAGTCAGGCTTTTAACTGATAAGGGAACAAGTTGGAAGTAATAGGTCAAGAAGGATGATTAGCTCAGCACTGAAGCTTGATGTAGTCATGGAAGGAATTCAATTTTTTCTAGGGATAGGGGCTAGATTCATTAGGGACTAGTGATCCTGAGGGCTTTCCTCTTAGTATATGTCTGAAATATAGACCAATTTGGTATGCATTCTAGAAATTTTTAAATATGTGGGGGTAGGGGTGTTTTGTTTTGTTTTCCCCCCTCCTCCCTCACTCTCCCCCTTGTCCCCAGAATGCTGTATGTCAGTGATAGCTTTTGTTTCTTTAAGGTCTAATCTGTGCCAATGCAGGTAAATATAAATCAACACGCTGCAGAGCTAATGCAGCCGTGAGCCGCTCCTGCTTTATAGCACCGTGCTGTGCCGTGCCGGCCTGCTTGAGCTATAGGTCTCACAAGGCCTGCCCTGCACCAGGCCAAGCTGACGTGCTTAAAAACAAATAAGATAATCAGCCCTTTCACTGCAGAGGCCAGAGCTGCCCTCTCTGGCAATGCCTGGCTGACTGATCCAATTGGAAGGATAATACTGACTGACACTTGTCCTGTGCTTGTGCCCACACTGCTTATCTCCCTGTGTGCTGTCCATCAAATTGCCCGTGTGCTTTCTTCTTGGAAAGAGCTTTTTTTACATCTGCCAAAAACTGAAAAACTTGCACTCAGTTTCTATAAACTGTGCCTGCTCTTGAAAAGAATGATAATTTCTTAAACTCATAACAAAAAAAAAATCATAACAATGCTGAAAATCACTATTTTTTAATTTATTTTTAAGGAACTTACCCCTTTTAGTGGGTTAGAATTGTTTCACAGAAGTCCATCTCTGCTGGCTTTGTTCCAGTTTGTTGAAATTCGTTATGCAAATATGAAATTATTTAATAGGAAAAGGAGAAGTGGGGCAGGCTTTGCCCTGAAAATGAGGAGACTAAGAACATGAAGAGATGGTGCTCTCCAGGTTGTGTTGATGCGTACCTCAAGCTAAAAGGCAACTTTATTTCTTTTAATAGAAATGGGGAGGTAGTTCTGTTGTTTGTTTTGATAATGCAACCATTACAGAAACTGATGTTCCACGCATGAAATGATCTAGGTGTCTAGGTGGTTGGGCATATCTTGAGATTTCCTTTCTAAATAGAAATTCTTTGTTTTATCAGGAAGATGAGCCTCACAGTTTTTTCTTTTTTCTTTTTAGTTTAAAAATACTACTTTTGGGGTAAATGTTTCATCAAATGCAGTAATGTTTTGGAAAAATTAAAAAAAAAAATTCTATTGAACATCTTTTAAGTTATTCAACCAAACCCAAGTTGTGTATGCCACTAGCTCAGGCAAAATGATAGGATATATTCTAGCCCTATTCCTGCTGTTTCACTTTCCTCTATTTTATTGTACTGATTACTGGTATCTTGTCTGAAAAGGCTTTGTTATCTTTTGGAAATGATGCATTGGCTTTTAATGTGTTAGTGTTTTGAATTAATTATGATACTCTCCATCATTTAAGAGATTCAGCTGCTGTCATGTTATAAAGTGGGAATTGGAAGAGTTAGCAGAGTATTGGTCAGCACTCCACTGTTGTTCCTGTGCTTGCAAGTCTTGCACTGGTAAATGCTTTTTGTGGTATCAGAGTAGGATATTCTTCTGCCCTTTCTAATTGCACTAGGCTGTTGCACTGTTACATAAAAATCTATACATGGCAGATGAAGGCAAGACAAGTTAGCCTCTCCTAGAGGCACCAGTGATGACATGGAGTAGTACCAAAGGCAGGAACAAGGATCTTGTATTTTCTCTCCACATTCTAATTTCTGGGAGAGTTCTGTCTATCATTTACAGCCAGATAGAATGGTAACATCATGTTAAAGTTTGCATCCCTGTTGGCTCCATTGTCATCTTCCTCCTTCAACATTGTCCTGTGCTAACATGAAATCCTTTGTTTTTCCTTAACTCTGAAAATACTGTTTTTTTTTTCTTTTTTGCCTCTTTTTTTTTTTTTTTTTTTAGATTTTTCTTAAACTAGGCATGTTGGAAGAAAAATGTAACAGCTGTCAGCCACCACGTTGCCAATGGTCCTATATGCTCTTCTGTCTCGTGGTGCCTGTGAAGGTTCTGTTAGAGATACTGTGTGTTTGTAATGGCCTATTGCATTTAAGTCAGAGTCATTTCCTACTGCGTATGAAGAGAAGGGGCTGCTCTTGCTCTGCCCCAGTAATGGCCAGTAGTGAGCAAAGCAGGGTAGCTTAATCAGAGTCTGTCCGCTGTCATCTTGGTGTGGTTAATTTGTCCCTCTGAAGTGGTGTGAAGTACTTGAGCTGACAGAGTACTGACAGTGTCCCAGGTTCTTGGCCAGAGTTCTACAAACTTGTGTGGCCTCAAATAAGTCATATCAGAGGGCTTTGGGCCCTAAACAGAGGGTTTAACAGTTGTTTCTCCTTGTCTATAAGTAGTCAGTGAAAGCACTAATGTTTAAAGGATTGGAACAAGTGGGTAAAATAGTATCCCATAACTTAACAGTTAATTGCATTAGTTTAAAGAAGTTCTGTTTCTGAAATATGCTTGTAAGCATATACTTGTTCAAAGCAGGCATTACCAAGTAAATGTGTTTTGCTTTGAAAGCAGAGCACGAATTTATGTCGGTCTATGATAAATGGGAGCAGTTTTGGTGGTAGCCAGAAGCACTGTGTACCATCTGGTGAACTCTGTTTCCATTTGAAGTTGTTACAATTTCATCTGATGCCTCAAGATTTGTCTGTAGGGTTAGCTGTCTGGCCTCCTGCTCTCCTTTTTGAGACTTACTATTTTAGTGATTATATGAATTTTTCCCTGTCATGTTAGCCGTGCAGTTTCAGGCAGGTTTGTCTACAGAATGTCATGTGGAAGACTGGCACCTAAGCTGCTAAACATGGTTTTTGAGATTGTTGGAACAAATGCAACCTTTACCTAGTAAAAAGCATCCTAAAAGCATTTTATTGTGTGCATATTTTTTGTCTTTTTGAACTGAGTTTAAAAATGGTGAGTGCAAAGCAGTGAAAACTTGTTGTAAACATATGTAGTCCAATGGTGCTTTAGGCATATGTTACAGAACAGGGCTTGCTGGAGTATCTTACATGGTTATTTGTATGAACTCACTTGGACTGAAGAAAATATGTTTTATTCTGTATCTTCTTATTGAGAAGTATTTGGCACTTTGAGGCACTATCCCTGATGAATGATTCCTGCAGTTATGAATTTCCTGAAGAATTACTCTTTCCATCTTCTCATGCCCCAGTCTTGAGATGAGGCTTTCTGAGGCCCACAAAGGCTCTGTGTGGTACTAGTATGATTGCTGGAAGGATGGAGGAATATCCCTTGAGGAGGCTAAGCATTTAGAGCAAGGGAGAAGTGTATTTTCAGGGTCTTCTAGGGCAAAGAAAGCCAGTGGGATACAACCCAACCCCAAATGCTCTGCATTGGTAGTCGTGCCATCAGGGTTTTGAAAGCTTCAAAAGCTCCAAGGAGTTTTGCTCCTCATGGAGCTAATTATTTTGCTACAATTCTGTTGCTTCCATCATATTGCATTTTCCCAAGAAAGCTGAGATTACTTATAGCTGAGATAGTGCTTTCACTAGATAGTGGGGAGATGGCTGGGATGTCCTGGACCAGCAAATGTTTAGTGACACCTTTCTGTCACTCTAGAGATCTGAACCAAGAATCCCTATTCAGACTCTACTGACTAGACTGCATTCACATCTAAATAACTAGAGCATTTGGGACATAACAATATGTGCCAGTATAGCTCCTATTTACCATGTTCATATCAAAAACTAAAACAGTCCCTAGTAAAATCCATAAGGTTTGCAGGAGTAGGCTATGGACATACATGTACATGTATTCATTGAATGAATTGCATTAAAAATCTCCTTTTTATTTTTTGATAGGCAGTCTGCAATAATGTATAAAGGGGCTTTTGCAATGTATGATGATGAACTACTTGTCTGTGGAAGATTGAGGGTTAACTTATACTGAAATGCAAAGCTCAATATAATCTATCATGCTGTATAGGTTGCTTAACAGACTTGTGGTTTTGACCTCAAAGAGGTGGTAAAAGGTCAAATTAGTTGGTGCTTAAATATAGTAGCATAGACTACTATACAATTTATTTTTTAATGAAACATGCATTTTGCTGTTGAATTTCAACACTGGTTAAGAGATAAAGGCCGTTTATTATTCCACACAGCTTTGGTACAGAATGGAAAATGTAGGGTATTCTCTTTGGCTTTGCAAAGATGGATCCTAGAGTATATTTAAATCATCAAATTTAGACCTGAATAGGAAATAACATTGAAATAACATGAAAATAACTGGTAATTTTTTTTCTGGATATTTACTTGAAAACATTTTACTTTAGTGATACACCAGCACTACTGGAATTCTAATCCCTAAGACTGGACTTTATACTGAAAAAAATATTTGAGATTTTATTCCCTGAAGAAAACTACTGATAAAATTGCATCGCAGGCTTTTTTGACCGGAACCAAATGCATACAGTATCTCTACAGTTCTGTAGTTTTCTTCAGTTCTTAATATTGTTCTATGGCAGTAAATTATAATTGGAAACTTAGGAATGCAATTTGCATCCCCCCTTAATTGCTTCTGGATAGCCATATATCACCTTAATCATTGCAAAAGCAAGAAAATGAAAATGCTGGTATATCCAGTCTGTGGAGGACAGCCAGCTTATGTTGCATTTACTTAAAGAAGTAATAATAATACATCTCCAGTATGTTTGGAGTAATTGTATTTTGTAGCATCCCATTATTTAACTTACCTCTAATTCTTTTATTTTCTTGACTGCATGGAGACTTGGTGTTCAGTTTTATTCTTCATACAGCACACTATGCAAATACTGGACTTTTATTTATCCTTCCTGCCTTTGTGAGTGGATTAAGAAGGAAATATTCAAAGCACAGGTTGCTCTTGAAAGGATAAGGGTGACTTAACAATATAAGATGGTTTCATAGAGTAACTTCTGAGGACTGATAAAGGATTGCATGAGACAGCAGGAATTCTGTGGTCTCTAAATTGCATTGTGTGTGTACATGTCTGTGTGAGCTGTTTTTGTGTTTTGTTTCGTCTGTGCTTGTGTGTTTTTTTTTTTAATTAATTGATTCTGTCAAATTTCCTGGTTAAGTTGACCTTATCTAGGTAGACTAGAATCTAACAGTGAATTTATTGTGATATTGTCAGGCTTTCAAATGCTAGTTTCATTTTTTGTAATTTTTGTCTTTTGTAATTCAACAGCATGAAAATGGATCAAAGTCAGCTTTAGGTCCTGTGTGTTGAACATGAGGGTGTTTCCACTGGCTTGTTGAAGACAATGAGGTACTAGCCAAACAAGGTTGCATTTTGTTACTTAAACTTATGTACCTTAAACTATGGGTGGTGGCAGGTACTTTTGAGTGATACCTCAAAAGACAGGAACTGCTATGGACTTAAATTACTTTTACGCAAGAAGGGTAGTTTGGTTTTCTTGTTTATTTCTACTGCAAAAGTCCTACTGTGTTTAGGTTCCCCACCTGCTGGTAGGTTTTTCCATCCTTCTTTATCCCTATCCAATCAAAACCTTGCCTGCAGGACCTCATGTGGCACCAAATAGCCAACGTCTCGCACTGCCTCATAGTCCTGTGTGGTGCAAGCAGAAGGACCAACAAACATTCACTTCCATGGGCTAGCATACTATGAGCCATTTGGCATGTTTGATTTTCTGAAATGGAGAAATTACTTATTTCTCACTTGGAAATGACTGCAAACAAATTGTTCTACTTTTTTTTTTACTTTTTATTTTTATTCTCTGAAGGCTGTACCCAAGAGAAGGATTCTGGCCTCATATTTCTCTCTCTACAGACTAAATGTCTGGTTTAAGATTCAGAACAAGTAACCCAGCAAAATAAAACTATCCCATTCTTAATTTACTAAATATACACTTTTGATGAGCAATCTTCATCTGTTTTGCAGTCAGCCCAAATAGGACTTCATAAAGCTATGGAGATAGGGTATTGTCCGTGTTGGAAACTGAGAAATGGAGAACACCCTGAATGCAGTGTCTTGCGTCTTGCCCTGTCCCTGATTGACTCACCTGGGGCCTCACTTTGTGCAAATCTAGTTTCTTGCCCTACTTTGGGGGAGAACTTCAGAAGCTTTGGGGGTAGTTGCACTTGTTGGTCTCTGATGGGATAGGATGTTGAGCTGGCTGATGGCTACCTGCAGCTGGAGAGAGGAATAGGTATATAACAAGCAGTCCTAAGCAGTGCTAACTTTGGTCCTCACTGACCAGCTCTTGACTGCTCAGCCCCTGAGACCAGCAGCACTGGTCAGGGTGCACTGACCAATTTGATCTGTCGTCATTCTTTTTTTTGGCCTAAACAGTAAGTGGCTTAGGGCAGTTTTGAATCTCAGCACGTCTGTGATGTTTGCAGATTGAAGAATTGCCCTGTCTTGCAGTTCTTCCCTAAGGCAGTAATAGTTTACAATAGACTTCCTACACCAAGAGGACACTAAGTTATCTACTCATGTAGATGAGAATTTGAATATTGGCACTGCTATAGATATAATGATTTGGACAATCTTGTTAATATACATGATGGGTTTCATCAGGAGCAACTGATGCAGTAGATGGAAAAAGTTCCAGAGGAGTCATCAATGCCTTAATGATCTGTATACAAAAGAGTCCCTCAGTAGTCAATAACAGGTGTCATAATGGTCTCAGTATAGGGAAAAATTGATATAATTCCTCTTTCACTCTTTCCTGAAGTCATAGTACTATGTAAGTATAATGGAAGGTCACACAGTGACATTAAATTATGTGAAATCTCATGGAAAGTGCAAAAATGTAACAAAGGCAAAAGAAGTTCATAGGCCTTCAGGAACAGTGCAAGTTTTCAAGAGACTGCAGCTTAATACAGAGTTGAAATGTTGTAGTAATGGAAAACTTGTGGAGTGTTTAAGCTGATTTTATTCATGTTTCTATTGTAGCTTTTGTAATGAAAGAATGCACATGAAATAAACAGGAGCAGGTTTCCTGTTCCCTCACTTTCTAAGCAAAATGGGAGACAAATGTCTTAAAAAGCTTGATGTTATAAATTCAATTTTTTCTATCTTACCTTTTGCAAAAATTAAGGTCTTTTAAATCAATCTTTCTACAGGAATCACCAGTAGTTTTCTCTGATTGCACACAGGACACCAGAGATTATTATATTGGAGGCTGATAATCCACTAACTCTGAGATCAATCCTGATCTCAATAAATTGCCTGGGAAAGATGAAAAATGAAATGACAAATTTTGTTCATGATCCCTAAGTTAATCAGCATATTTAACTACTAAACTTGGTAGAAGCAGTGACAGGAGGATCTCATGAATCTTACAGACTGGCCAGTTAAAAAAGAAAAAAATCAGTATTAATAGCTGTAAATTATGCAAATATAGAATATATTTATTCAGAATTAGAAGCCCTAAGTTCTGGGAACAGGCATGTCCTTGGGAACCTGAATGAAAAGTATAACAAAATATCACCATTGCTTTACGTAAATTGAGTGTTTTGGAAAGGACATAGTAGAAGCTGCGGAGGTAAGAGAAAGGAATGAGAATGCTGTCATGTAAGCAGAAATCAGCAGTTCTGGTGAGGGGAAAAAAAAGCCACTATAATGGAGACTAGAATAGAAATGAAGTGAGGAATGAAGATGGGGCCCACTGTCCAATCTTTCTCACAGTACAAGACTTGGGGAACACCTAATGAATGTATTTGGCAGCAGATTTCAATCCTTTTTCCCCTCTCCTTGGCTCTGGAGAGACCTGGACTGTGAAAGGATGAGGCACTGTGTTGCAGCCACGTGTATCTGCATTGAATTGGTGGAGGAGTAAAATCTATCAAATGACCAGATTTGGTTACCTTCTAAGAGTTTTAATTCTTATGACTTTATTGAGTAGTGAAATAAAGATGTGACTTCAAGTATTTTGACAGAATGGACATGGTTTGGAACATCTCTCTTTAAATGAGCTTTGTACTGTATCGCTGGTTTCAGGCAGCAGGGTTGAGCTGCAGAGCTCCTGGAAGACTTGGAGCAGCAGGGACTAGTTTCTTTCCCTCAGAGTCTGTCTGACCCTCCTATTTCTTTGTCTGACTTATCTGAGGTACATCTAAAGTGAAAGCAGTATTCAGCAGCTCTTTGCATTTCTTTTTTTCCCCTTCCCTCTCCTAAAGATTTCTGTGGCTTAAGATAAAGCCACACAGGAGGAAAAAAATAAGAAAAAGTGCATCTAGAAAGTGCAGGAATGCAGCTTTTTTTTTTTTTTTTTTTTTTTTTTAAAGCATTTCCAAGTGATAATCTGAAGTTAATCTATTGTGGTATTCCTCTACCTTGTCTCATGTTTCAGGCTTTATGACAACCAAAAAATGGAATATGAAATGCAACATGAAAAATGAAGTCTTAGTTGCAGTTCTCAAAATAATCAGGCCAGCTTATAAGTCTTACTCATAGTCATGTTTTATTGCCTGAACTTTTATTCCTTGCATGAATTTTATTCCTTGGTTATAAAGTCTGTTAAGAGAATATGCATTTTTTATAGAGATGTATATATTAGCTAGCTTTTAAGTGACCTTGAGCAAATTTTTATATGCCACAAGGGATTTCAAGGGAACTAAAAATATGTAAAAACAGATGACACCTTATTCCCAATTTTAGTTTGAAGGTAAAAGCAGCAATGAATATCATCTTATGTAGATAGTTCTGATAAGCCTAGTACATCTTGCTATTGCTTCTGATATTCTTAAAATTTTTGTGGGACTGTAAGATCTATATTTTGTGGGACTGCATATTGATTATCTGAACACAAAATTGTCATTATTTGGCTGCTTCATTTTCAGTTTTGAAGGTTATAACTAATTTTTGCATATAGCTGCTTAAATTTACATGCAATTGTTCATATAACTTTACATTGTACTAATATTCATATACTCATGCATGTCCACTTGGGCTGTTACTTTTCAAAAAGCTGATAATTAATATTAACATTTTTTAAACAATTGACTCCCTTTAGTCTGTGGGCAAGTGTTCAGAACTATTGGAAGATGCCTGCTTATTCAGGGTTACATGGATTTCACACATTCTATAGTGTTTTTTTTTCTGTTTTAAAAGATATATTTCTAAGATTCTTTTTATTAAAAAACTATTTAGTGTTGTGTGTTGTAAAAAGTTAACTTTCGTAATGATTTTTCTTCACGCAGCTGTTGGAAAAAATGGGTTCTTCAAAGAATGATACCAAAAAATTTCAAGAGCAGTCAGCAGTTCATTAAATAACTGCACTGAGTTTAAAACAGTAGTTCTTGAATTACTGGGGATGAAACTGGCCCGCTTTCTTAAAGAACAGACAGGAGCACTGGTAGATTGAGACAAGTTTGACTGCTCTCAAATCTCTGTTCTTTAGGTGTAACTTAGAGGGAAGTTAGTTATGTCTTTTGGCAACTATATGAGCAATGGATTGGGCAAGAGCCTCCTTCCTAACCCTGTCAAAGTAATTTCATCCTGCTCTATAGGAAGCAGATCTCATCTTGACTTTCCCATCCATCTCTCTGAAATGGAGATGGATTAATTCCCAAATTTTTCCTAGCAGTAGCAAGCTTGATCTAGCAGGCAGGAAATTATGAAAGTGGCCACTCTTGTTGTCCTGGCAGCTCCTGGCTTACTTTGCTATTGGAGAACCTCCCAAGAATGATAGAATTAAAGATTATTCTCCTTTTAATAAACTTTTTCAAGGACACATCCATTAGGACTGAAATTTTAATTTGGTGTTTTTCAGAGCAGGTTAGGGAAATAATCTATTTTCTATTGAGATAGCAAAACTGAGGTAAGAAATAGATCAATAGAACAAATGTTCATGTTTGAGATGCTTTAGGATTTTCAGATTTTATATACAAGTAGAGAAGTTCAGTTCCAGCTAATTTTGTATCTCTAACTGGAGGTGAAATTGGACTGTGGGAAGCAGCACTAAATGTCCTGAATGCATTTACACTGAACAGCTCTATGACATACCGTGTGGTTTTATGAATCAGAAAAATATAGCAAAATGTTACTTTAATTTTATGGAGTAAAATTACAGACTACCTAGGTGTTTTGTTTTATGTTGAACTGAATGAGGCTGGAAAAGTGTTTCGAAAGAAAATTGGCATAAATCCCTCTACCCCTTTCCTGAAAAATCTATCTGTCAGGTTTTCACTGATTTCTGTGAACTTTGACATGGTTCTGTATTCAGACCATTTGGAACTCTCTCTTAAGAGAACTGATCTCTTAAGGATCAAAGTATTTGTAGAAAAGCTCATTTTCAGAGAGGAAAGGCAGTGGAGGAGAAGGTGGCAAAGTCCTGCAAGGGAACAAGAGAACTGAAGTGTTGGACTAGAGTGTGATATATTTGCCAATCTTTACAAAAACCGGTTTTGGTTGTTTATACATTACACAGTTAAACCTAAATCTCAAATTGTTATGTTGGCTAATAGATTGAAAAAATCAAATTGAATTCAGGCTGTGTTTTCATACATGGAATTGCCTGGATGCTTCCCCCCTCTGCACTCGTGCTGCTGTTTATAAAGCCGCTCTATAATCAAGATCACTGAAGTCATTTTGCAACACACCGTCTTCCGTTCCCCACTGCTTACGCATTCAGGGGCTAGCTGTGTTATTTAGATGTCATGCTGCAGTGCATTTTGCTCAACTGGGTATAAATGATGCATTTTAAGCTGTTACATCAAAAAAGAATTACCTTAGTGGAGGTCAGGCAAAGCAGACATTAATGTGTCACACAGGCACTGTGACTTTGTTGCTGCGCACAGCGCCTCAATGTCGAATGCTGGAGTTGGGAAAACACGTGGTTATTACTCAGGTGCCAGAATAACACCCTTCTTCCCGCTCGGCCGCCTCCGGTCACGTAAACACCAGCTGTTGCGGTGGCTGCGCGTGACTGCCTGAGGTGCCAGCTCCGCGCGGGTACCCGCAGGGCAGCAGAGGTGTCCAGGAGGGCACCGAAACGCAGGGAAAACATTTTGAGTAGGAGAAGGACCAGGATGGAGACCTCGGTGTCCTGATGCTGCAGCCCTTCTGCTATTGCTTGGATGCCTTGGAGCAGGGAGAGCCCCAGGGGAAACAAGGCGAACGTGGAGCTGAGCTCCGCTCCTTGCCGTCTGGGTGCCACACTGTCGCTTCAGAAAAGCTGATATTGCTGGTTTTCAGCTAAATAAATATCATTCAATTAAGGGTTATTTTATTCGCTGTTTGAAGCACATTGCCAGCTTTTGCAGACCTGATCTAGCAGTTCAGTTTTGGTCTTGGCTGCTCTCCCGGAGATCGTTCAAAAACGCTAATATGGTTTAGTGAGTTTTTAAGTGGTTGTGGTGGCAGGCTGGCACGGCACGCTTGGAATCGCTCCGCGTGTAACCAGGAACTGGGATCTGCTGAAATTCTGCCCTAAAAATATGTAAAAAACCAGTAATTAAAATATTGTTATCAGGTCATTCCATGCTGTCTAATGCTTTATATCGTTAAATACATGTTTTCTTACAATATTTAGTCATTCATATATTGAAAAACAGTGTTTTTTTTAAATCAGTATGTACAAGTACATTAAATATATTAATTATGAAGAATATTATAAAAAGGCCTGATAAAACTAAGGAAAGGTATTTTTGACAGGTAGCCGCTGTCTTTGTTTAAAACCTTTCCTTTATGTTCTGCAGAAGAAACATGTAAGTATCTGCGAATCCTCAAAACACAGCCCAATATGATGAATTATGCTTCACTTAAATTAGAAGTAATTAACGCTTTAATTGATTAATAAGCTGTCTAAGGCTTATAATAAATTGTGAAAATAATCATAAAGCACAAGAGTCCTCTGACATTCAGTTCCATTGTCTCAACATGCTGTGCGTATTTTTCATATAGGATTTTATTATTTTCTTTGGTTGGAGGTGTATTTCTGTAAAAGTCTTGAGAATCTGCCAAAATGAAGTTTAATAACCCACCCATGCTATAACAAAAGAATAGCTGATTACTATTATTTAATAAGTATCTAAATTTAATTTCTAAAATGGTGATTATAGGCTTGAAACTTCTGGTAGGATTTATATCAAACTTATGCATGCTCAGAATATCTTGAAATAGTTTTGGCTGACAGCTGTGCTTTTCTTATCCAAGTCTCCCAAAGTATATCTTGTTATTAAAAAATTTGAAATTCTTATGACATACAGACCATACTTTATGCTCTTGCAATGTTAGCAATGTGAAAATGTAATTGTATCCATATTTTTATGCATATCCATGTACCAATAGGGAAGCAAATAGGAGCAGTTTCTGTAGTCTTGTTTTGTAGGACAGATTATGTATAGTATTGTACATACGTTTAATGTCCATCTGTTGTTTCTGAATGCAAGTGTCTGTTTTGAATTTACCCAGCTTGTAAATCTACAGTACCAAAAATTACTAAATCTGAACCAAGCAATCTTAAATTCACTTATGGTGGCACAGGTGTGGGCTCTGTTTCCTAGTTCCATTCGGGAAGGGTTGTCCTTTCTCCAGACCCTGCAAAAGTGCTTTTACGCAGCTCTGGCTAGCAGGATGTAACAGAGAAATGTGGGCTTGTTTGGATTCTCACTCCCCTCCAGGATGTAGCAGCGAAGTAAGCGCCTCTTGAGTGCAAAAGGCTTGCTAGGGCACGTCTTTTCAGGACGCAGTGTTGTAGTTAAGGTTAAATTGCCCTAAAAGGCACATCTGAAAGCAAGTCTCCTGTGCAAACTGCATTAGCTGCAATACTGATTGTAACTGTAGAGGAAGAACTAGTGTGAGGGTGTAAATGGTAAAATCCTCAGCTCCTTTCAGAGGTGAGCAAACTACAATCCTGCTATTCAGGAAAGTCCTTGGCGTTTTTCTTCTATGCGCCAGCTCTGGGGCTGGTGATGTTAGTGTTATACCCTCTCGCCAGGTGGTTGTCAGTGAAATGTAATAGGCGGTTGACTCATTTCCCAACGGAAGTGATAAAAGCCAGGTTATTTTTAAGGCTTAAAATTAGACTTGACAAAACTCTTGGCACGGTACAGCAGAGCGATGCAAAGAGGCACCTCGTGCTCCCCGGTGTCTCTCTCTGCAGCAGCAGCAGCCGCAGGCCTGGAGTTAGCGCCACCAAAGCAGCCATTTGGCGGCACTGAGTCTCCGCGTGCTTTAGCTGTCTTTTTATGCCACTTTTTACAGCTTGCACTCTTCAAGTGAGGTAGAAAAGCACAAAGTCAGGGGGCTAATTCTGCTACTGGCTTCTCACCTAGCTTAGAATAAATAGCATTAGGTGCAAATCAAAGTTGATGTAGAAGGTATCTTTTCTCTCCTGACAGTAACAACTGCAATAAGCATAATAATACATAGCAATACTAATAAAAATAGTAATGATTTAAAACAGAAAAATTGAATGAATATCAACATCCTGGAAGTCCTGGGATGTGCAGAGCCATGTCTTCATGGGGAGCCTGAAAAACACCTGGAAACATGTACCTGCAATGGGCTCTCTAGGGAACTGGGAAAACAGGTAGTTAAGCTTGTTTCTATCTAAACTGACATGTTTTTCCATGAAATGGTTGAGGTTTTTTTTTTTTTTTTTTTTTTTTTTTTTTTAAATTAGAGAATGAAGAAAACTTAATGAAAATAGCATCTGGGATACAGACACTATTCGGAAGTATTCAACACTATTGAAGACTTCTGGGCAGGCTAGTGAGATAGAAGAGTTTCCAGGAACTACTGGTTTGCAGGGACGTTAGGGTCAGTGGAACTACCCAGATTTTGAAGGAGGGCTTTGAGTTTGTTTGCATTTTGTCAGTTATTTTGTTTCATTTATAAACAAGATTATGGGCAGACTTTTTTAACATTCTTTCAGCAGGAAAAAATCTCTTCATTTTACCTTTTTTGCCTTTTTTGTATCTTTTCTCTTTTAAACTTTTGTTGGTATTAATCAAAACCCACCAGAACTAGTGAATAAACAGCATTTTTCATGCATTTTTACAGGCAATGCTATCACAGTAACACTAGACATAACCCAGCACAATTTTACCACAAAAGTATGAAATCCTCACTCCTTTTTAAGGAAAAGTTTTATTCAGTTCACTGACATTTTTAAAGCAGCTTGTATTTGTGTTTTGTTCTTCCCCCTGTTACTATAATAGCTGAACCCATCAACTCAGTTTCAAGAATAAATTTAGCTGACTGATTTAACCTAATTTCCTCACTGAGCATGCACTGGGATAAAAAGGCAAATCAATAGCACTCGGATATCTTCAAGATCGTTTTGGTTCTTGCTCCTGTCTGTCGACCTTCTTTAAAATACAATGAGCAAAGACAACATATTTGGGTATGTAAACTTATTATATTGAATCCTTAAGGTTATTAAAGATAAATATTTCATTTTAAACATACAAGGAAATTGTTGTTGATGCTGTTGTCTCTGGTGTGGTTTGTGGTTCCCTTGCTGTGATAGGAAAATACATCCCACTGTTGCACAACTTGTTTCCTCCTGGATTCTTTCTTGGGTGCTTTTAGGACCGGTGCTGAGTAAAGCAGCAGCTGCTTGGTGTGGATGTCAGGAGCTCCTACGAGACTTCCATGGAGCTTGATGTTTTGGACTTTGTTACATAGCTTAGTGCTTCTGAGCTCAGTGAGTGCCCTTAGTTTCTTCTCTGACAGTGCTGAGCAAAGCTGTCACTTAAAGTGCATGGGCTGCATGTATTTGCCTCCATTTCCACTGGCCAGCCCAGTGTGGTTATTTTTGTTTTTTACTGCACGCTATAATTTTTCCTGTGGATCTCTGATCTGGATCCTGCCTTCTTCTAGCAAGCGACCTGGGCAAGTGGCAGGCAAAAATTGTGTTTTCCGATATCTGCCGCTTCTGCCCCAGTCACGTCCTGGGACCATATCTGGACTTCCTCAGCGTTGCCGAGAGCGGCCACAGATTTGGGGGGGACCAATAGGAGGTGTTTAGGGTAAAATCACTTGTCTGGCAGAGCACAGTGCGTGGAAATGCATGTGGAAGTGTGCGTGGAAATGGAATTTGTATGGAGCCCCAGTAAAATCCCTTGGGGAATGCTTATGTACTACCATTTATGTGATTTTGGGGGTTCTATTTAAGTTGTAGCTGAAAAAGGAAAACAGGAGGAGAAACAGGAACAGTGAGGTAAGAGTATTAATTGAATTGAGCTGTGTATGTGCGGGTTGTACTCTTCTGTCATCCTTATGCCTAGAATAATGATTATATAGTGAACATAACTAGCACAGTTAAACTGCTAGCAGAATTGTATGTATCATTGTCAAAAGCAAGGCTGGGATCTAGCTGTGAGTATAGATTTACCAATTTGCATTAATATTCTAGTGTTCTTTATTTTAAAACTGGAAAGAAGTTTTAAAATATATTTTGTTATAAGGAAAAGAGATCTCATATTGAAATGGAGAGTGGTCATATTTTTTTTTGAAAAGTCATACTTCCTTATTATAAAGGAGAGGCTTAAATAAGCTTGACTGATTCATGGTTTGTCTTTGTTAGTGAGATGTATGTGGTTGCACTTGACTGTAAAAGTTCAAGCCTGTCTTTTTGGAAGAATTTAAGCCATGTTACAGGATAATTAATCCTTGCAATGTCCCTGTGAGATGAGATTTTAATGCCTACATTGCAGTCATAATAAATTTTAGTAGCATATATGCTTTGCTTCCTGTAATAAGAATGGAGCTGTGAAGCCTCCTGTCCATCCACACATGTGCTTTGGTGACCCTGGGTGAGCAGAGCTGATTCCTTTTTGATTACAATTACATTTTTGATTCATTAACAAAGCATGAAAAACTAGCACCAAAGGTGCCTCTTGATTGACCTGAAACAGCATGCTAAGCTCTGTACTTATGAATTTAAATGAGAAATGTCAAAATATTTAATTTTAAAAATGTCATAATTACGTGCCTCCTCTTTTCAGTCCCTTTTCCCCTGCTTTTTATTGCCTGAAAGAGTTTACAATTTCAATCCAAATGTGCACATAGCTCCTGTCAAGCTAAAAATCTGTGTGTACTTGCGCTTAGAAAATAAACTGTAGGAAGTATTTTCACAACTAAAAGCTATTTATGATGATACTTCAGAGAGAAAATGTAGGCCTAAATTGTGCTAATTTGGTGAGGGTGTTCAGTTGTTTGTGGATTTGGGTTCTTATTCTGCAAACATTTAAAAGGGCTTTATCTTTCCTGTTCTCTGTGTTAAAGAAATACTTGTTGGCCAGTTTGGGTGTATGGATTGTCTAAATCCAGTGAAGTAAATCAGCTGCCAAAGTGCTAGGAGATGTTTTTTTCAATCTGACTTTCCTTTTTCCAAGAGAGATCAATTTTACCATGCTGAAGTGGGTATATTTGCATGTTTAATAACACCGAAAATCATTTTCAAGCTATAAGTCTCTCATATATGCTTCTAATCTTTGTCTTTATGTATGAATGTAACAGAAATATGCAAAAACCTTTGGCATGGTCAATCTTCACGTAACTGTCTATTTTGAAAGCCGCCATTTCAAGCTGTCTAGTGCTTTGCCAGTACCTTTTAGAGATTGCCATAGTTTCCCTCACAAAACTATTTCCAAATAACGATGATAGCAGTGACATAGAGGCAAAGACAGATTTTTTGGAACTCCCAAGTTTACTCTTCAGAACTTACTGTTAAGTAGAATCCTTTTTAAGATTGATTATCACTTTGCTACAGTCCTTATTCCTGTGGATTACTGATAGTTTTTCTTTGTGGTCTAATACTAAGAAATGTCAAAATAAAATTATTTGAGAAAAGTGTGCTACTTTATACTTATTTCACTGCCAAATGATTTAAGTCTGTTTGAAAAAGAAACTCAACTATTTCTAGATATTTAGCTTATTTTTACCAATACACTGTCAGAGCATGTTATGTCCTCCTTGTGAATCAGTCACTTGCTTTTTCTTTGTCACTTTAAGAATATGTTTCTGCTTTGAGAGCCCCTTGATGGAAAAAGGTTACAGAAAAATGACCTCTTAATTATTGTTCACATCAACAGCAAAAGAGAAATTGGTAGATAAGAGCCTTAGGGTTGCATGCTGCATTGCACTTGCACAGCTTTTCCATGTGCTGCTTGTGCTTTCCTTATCTCCTGCTACCCCTTCACCAATATCGAAAGGCCATCGAAAGCTTTGAGCTGGATGAGGTGTTGGGTGAATGCGCCTCCAAGCAAACCCATGTTCAGAGCTCCTCACCAGGAATCATGGTCCAGCTCCATCTGCCTGAGCCCTGCGGCTGCACAGGACAGTGCAGGGGGCTGGGGCTGCTGCACCTGCGCACCTGCTCTTTTCCAAACTCTTTAGCAGGGAACCAATGACCAGAGGAGAAGGGGAGTCCTTGGCTTATGCTTATCTCTCATAGCTGGGTTTTGGGACATTTAGAAGCATCCATAGCTATAGTACATGGTGTGTTTGTGGCTTTGTTGCCCTGACAGCAGCAGGGAATTAGGGGAAGGACAGAAGATCTTGTGAATTCAAAGCTGAATTTAAATGACTTCTGTACATGGGCTATGCATCTATTTGCTGTGGGCAGCTATACAATGCCTCAATAACTAGACTCAATTACTTTTAAAAATATTTAATATTTGATTTTATTATTCAATAGAGGTCTATATCTTGCAAATATATACTTGCATTACAAACACTAACAAAGTACAGAGCCTTACCTAATATACAACCTTAAGGCAAAGTGCAGTAGGGACCCTTCATATATTTCTTTATTGGTAATTACATATACAATTGAACTAAAAACATATCTGATTTTTTCTTTTCACAGCTACTGCAGTTATTTTGCATTTAAAAGAATTGTTTTTTCCAAGGGCAATGAAGGCTTACCTTAAAAAGTATTGGACTTCAAGTGATAAATTACAGACAATTGAGGTTACCAGATCATTAGGATCCCTTATCTAAATTGTTTACATGTCAAGTTTCCTTTGTAGCACTGAATAATTTGGATAAATGACCCTTCAATTGGTAATTGCATTTCCTTAACAACCGTTGGGTGATGGTACATAAAAAGTAATAAAAGCCTTCAGCAGTGCCCTTTCCTGGAGCTTGTCACAGTCTCTGCTTCTGATAGTGTCTGACACTTATTACTCAAGTCATATTTCCCTAAAAGCTGTGGCTTTATCACGATTCTATCTAAAGCTATACTGCCTCCTTTAAGTGAATTGTACAGTGGTAAAATCAAACTGTATTTTATCCCTACTTTTGTACTTTTTCTACTGTGAAAATATAGCAGTTCTCAAATTTTCTCAAAAAACTATGGCTGCCCACCAAATTTTGTTTTCCTAATATTTGCTAAGAAATCTATTATTTATTGGGTTCTTTATATTCCTATAACATTACTGACCTAAGTGAAATAAATGCTGCATTATTTGTATGTGAACTGCATGCTCTGTATGTTGTCTGAAGCTCAAATGGGACCAAAGTGGCTGCTGGTGATACTGGGATGTTTACTGACCTAAAGTTTTGAGATTAGGCCTTTAATGAGCAAGTATTGTGTAATACAGAAACATGCAAAATAGAGTAAATAGTAGCATATACCTCACTGTGAGGCCTTTTTAGTATATAATTACTATTCCCTGATTCTCCCTCACACATACAGCTAGAAGAACTCAAAAATCTGCTCTTTAAAATAGTCTAGTCACACCTGTGTTTTGCCCAAAGACCCCTAAAAGCATTTAAAAATAGACTTCACCCAAAGAGGCCAAATCTCCAAATTCCTTGTTCAGCTTTGATGAACTTGTGTCATAGAAAAGACTATCACAATCTAAAGTATAATCTAGTAGGGAAAGAGAGGTCTGTGTAAAAGGCAGTAAAACAGGAGAGGGAAACCAAAGTTAAATAACCACACATATTTGGCATCTAAACTTTTCCTGAAAAATTCTCAAAAATGTTTGTCATATTGATGCCTTTTTTTCTGTTGTAAATGAAGAAAAAAAATGATACTGCAACATCTGTTTGTCATTTACTAGTATTTCTTATGAGTCTTTCACTTATCTCTTATTTTAGCTCTACTCTGGTTTTATCTGGCTGTGAAATAACTGGTGATGCTACAAATAGTGTAGTTCTTGTTAGAAGTGATTCATAGGTCAAATACCTGTGATTATTGGTGTCCAGTAATGTCCTGGCAGGAATCCAGGATTATCTGCCGCTTGATTGTCTTGGTTAGCAAAGATCCTATATTTCTGCAATATCTATGTGCATGACCTCATTTTATCCCTTAAAGTAATTTTATTTGGTCATCTTCTGTGCCTCTGTGCTTTCTCTGTGCATATCTCCTTCTGTTTTGACTCTTCCAGTCTTCAGACTGTGTATTTCTCCCCCTTGTCTTATGTTGGGAAAACAAAACACGCACTACCATACCTCTAGAATCCATAATTAATAAAAAAAAAAAAGAGATAATACTGGTTTCCTTGAGGTCAAAGCTGCTGAATGTTGTCTAATTCTTTTGGCCCCACATGCCTTGATATGTACTGGGATGTGTTTAATTCACTACTGTAATATGCAGGGTCAGATCCTTGTTGTAACAGTACCGGCCAGACTTTCTGCTTCTTTTTCACTATATTGGAAAAGTGATTTGGGTATATGAGTATATGTATGAGCTGCAATATGAGCTGTTTCATCTTGAATAAAAATACAGTAATACAAAAGTATTAGATGTTTTAGAATCCTCATACATCTTAATTTTCAGTGTCTGAGTTCTGCATGTTGTTTTCATTTCTGTAAGATTTATTAACGGTGATTATACTTGCAAAGTGTTAGTAGATTTTTGATTGCTGCAAAGAAAATAATTGTGCTAGGTAAGAGAAATCAAAGCTTTCCTATTTTATGAAAGAACCTAGCACTCTTCTAAATTTGATTGCAAAACTCTGAAAAAAGCTCTTTATCAAAATTAAAACATAATATGTCTAAAAGCAGGATACTTCAGCAGGTTCTTAAATATAAATCTCACCAACAAGCAATAAATAAAAATTGTGTGAACTGGCATCCTCTCCTTTGTGGCCATGTAATTTTGAGTTTGTTACCACGAAGTTTCACTCCTTATTGTTATTTAGTAGACAATATTTGTTAGATGATGTCAAAATCATATAGTTGATTGCAAGTAGTGTTGTTTTGTGAGCTGTAGTGTTTTGAAGACTTCTGAATAATCTTTCTCTGGGTGATTTTTTTTGTAGCAGTTTTTAACAATACATCAATTTCTCTATTCTAGATTATTTTGACTTAAAGAATTATGTATTTGGAGACTAACTAATTGTACCTGCCTCTGAATATGTGAAGTTTTAACAATTTTGCTAGAAACGTCATTGCTGGAAACTGTTCTTAGGATTGGCGTTAAAATGTCAGCGCACCAACTGTTCAGAAAGCTGGTGTGCTTCATGATACAAATCTTGCCAGCTTCCGAGTCAAGTAGGTATGCCAAATATGCTCTTTTTATTCTCATTGGCTTTTAAAATTCAACACAAATAGTTGTGACTCCCATTTCATTCTGTATTTATTTGTACTGTTGCTTTATAGGATACTCTACCCCAAAGATTTAAAAGTGAATGGCTACTATTTAAAAATTCTTAAATACTTTATAAATGTATAGAAGTACTTGGTTTTCCCTCACCCTTCAAAAAAAGGCATTAAAAATTTCCTATCATTTTCAAAACAAAAAAAATGGAAGTGTAGGGCAGTACCACGAGTTATAGGAAGATTGGGCTCTAGGTGTTTTTAAAAAGAGCCGCTTTCTTCCTCTTTCCCTGAGACATAATTTCTCTTTCGAACTCGCTGTTCGTGGGGACCTGGAGGTGAGGTGAGCAGCTCAGTGCGCCAGCGCCGGTCTCCACTTGCAGGGGTAGCTGCGAACTGAGGCTTTTGTAGCAGGGTGAGTGCAACTCTGTGTTCCTCCTCACTGTAACTCTGAGGAGTGAATGAAGATGAATTTCTGGACCTCATCACAGATATTTTTCTGGTTTCTGAGGCTTAGAAATCTGCATGCGTCTATGCACGTCCCTCTAAATCGGTATTTCAGATGATTCTCCAATGTCCAGGCTGTGAACACTGTTATTGATTTATTCTGGAGGTGTATGGCCTGCGATAGAGACTGGCATTATTTTGAAACACTCTCAATCAATTCTAAGACTTCTGTGAAATTATTTAATATCCCTGTTGCTCCAAATCATTGGGCATGGATTTACATATGAAAGGGCACTGAATTTCAGTACAACAACAACAGGTTCTCCCATTTTAATGTTTAATTTTTTCTAATTGCTTTCATTTTAATTGATGTGTCAATTAACTTGTCCCACGTAAATCATAGTAATATCTTGAGCTTTTTTCTAGGTGTAGTCTAATATTCAACTTTGAAACACTGTAGAGATAAGAGAATATAATTCATGCATTGCGATCTTCATTAACACAGATTTTAAGTACATTTTAGGGGTTGCTTTTTGCCTTGCCATGAGTTAACCTATAAATAGCTGCAAATGCAAATCTCTGTGTCTGTTTTTGCTTGGTTTCTCGTTCCAGTGGTTTTCTTTCAAGCAGCACTCATAAATATTCTGTAATAGATGAAAATATCCTTGAAGAACAAATGCATTCCTAATGTGTTGTAAAAGTCAAAGGAAGGATAGAGGTAAAAATTATCTCTGGATCTCTTATTTCCCCTAGAAAATACTAGAATAAAATTCCCCAGAGAGAAAGAAACTCCTAAGAAGCACTGATAATGTTGTTTCAAGACACGTGATCTCTGAGATCTGCTGGATGTTCAGGTTTTTGGAAGGCTCTATCTGATTTATTCAGTTACTTTTTGTTCTAAGTGCTGCCTGACTTCAGAATTCCTCTAAGGCTGTGAAAGAGCTGGAAGCTGAAACTTCATTTCCTCTTGGGTCTCCCTTCCTAACCTTGACTCGAGTCTCTAATTCCAGCATATTTTGGGGCATTTTCTATCTTGGAGAGGCCCATAGTCATGCTCTTTCCTTCCTTATCCTTAAGAGATATACATATCCTAATATACTAGAATACACAAAAGAGTGATCAATTGTGTGCTGTAATAGCCATGTGATGTATAGTGCATTGTTGTAGCTCCCTACAAATTGTGTGCAACTTTTAGATTAGCATTTTATATAAGTTTATTTCAGCAGATTATCAAATACTTCAATATTTTTGGTCTCTATCAAAAACTGCGCAAGTCTAACAGAGCTCACCAGAATACCTCATCTCTGAATAAAATGTGCTGGAAGGGCTTTGAAGATTGTTTGGCAGGAAATGGTGACAGGGTAGTTGTGTGGTGAGAAGTGATCAGCAGTGGAGTTGAGTAAACTGGAGAGATGGGAGACAAACTGGGGAAAAGTTGTAGTGCTAAAGAGGGCTTGCAATCCTGGGTTAAGTAAAGGATAAATGGAAAGGTGGGCAAGCAGGCTGGATGAATTAAAGATTGCCAGTTGTCTCTTGTAATGAAATCTCTTATGCGTGTGTGCTGCATTAAAGAGGTAAAGGAGTATCAGAAAGGTGGAATTGGGTGTATTAAAAATGTATAGTTAGAAACATATGAAAATAGGGAAGGATTTATTATGTGTTGGAACATGTTATCTTCAAATGTTTCCCAAGAATCCGTTGATACTGTTTTTAATTCTGGTGAGCACAAGTAGTGAACTTTCACAGGTTATTGGTATAAATGTTCTTCATACCTCGTAGCACCTCTGGGCAACAGTAAAATCAAGGACAGGTAGCAATGTCCCCAAGGCTTTACTGAAATGGAATCTTCCTTCAGTGAATAAATGTTTCACTTTAATTTGGAATTAGTAATGGTATTTAATGCTCAGTAGCTCTCTTGGGACATAATCTCATTTTCTGGTTTTATCTACT
Organism: Crypturellus tataupa; assembly: GCA_034781795.1. Classification (NCBI taxonomy): domain Eukaryota; kingdom Metazoa; phylum Chordata; class Aves; order Tinamiformes; family Tinamidae; genus Crypturellus; species Crypturellus tataupa. The sequence continues at coordinate 2,884,474 of JAWLRI010000923.1, read as the reverse complement.
TCCCCTAAAACATGGGAATATTTGCACTACATGCCATAAAAATAAAAAAGAACAAGGCTGAATTCTGAAGGCATCTTCTGTCTCCTTGGTAGGAGAAAGTCTTGGCCATGCAATAATAAACTAATAGTAGCATGAATATTTCTCTCTCGTCCTCTCTTCATGTGATTTTTCTTGTGACACTGTATTCAGAAACTTGCCTTTCCTGTTTATGAAGTAAATCTTCAACTTGCCGTAGCCTGACAACCCCTTGATTTCCTCCCGTGTTCATTATTGTTGTAGGCTGTAATTACCCAAAGTTTGCACATCAGCATTGTTAAAGTTTGCAGGTCCTGATTAGTTTTGGAAATATGACTTTTTACATATGTTTATATGAAATAGCTTTTACTGAAATTTGGAAAAGTGAAGTTAAGAAGGAACATTCTGAAACGTATAAAGCAATAGCGTATTCTATTGCCCCGGCTAAAAAAGATACAGCAGAAAGTTGCAAGAAGCAGCAATTCCTTTCAAAGCTATCCTTTCCTTTGTCTTGTCTTTAACAGACAGAATCTTTTTTGTCATTCTTTGCATTCTTTGCACTTTTTAAACCTCTATGCCTAGAACAGCTAAAATGTACCCATGGCGCTCATGACTGCCTCCCTGTGCTTAAAATTGCATTTCCATATTATTTGCTGTCTTCTAATCATTGCTGATTTGTTTCCTTACTTTGAGATCTGGAAAGTTGTTATACGAAAGGTCCTGTTAATCTGTTTTATCATTTTGTTTTGTGTAGTTTCAGTAGTGATATTTGCCCCGATGTCTCTTCCTTTCCCTAGAAGCTGGCATAATCTTTTGCCTAATGCATTTGTGAAGTAATTCTGGGATAACTTATGATACGTTGTCAAAATATGGTACTCTGCTCCAGCACCTTCAGTGATATTGTTCTTGTAATGAGAAACCAGCCATACCTCCCTCCTAAAGAAAGACAACATGCAATCTTTCTTCACAGAAAGCTCCTTAAAGAAAAAAGCACCAAGTGTAGAAAACCCCATTTTAGTGTTTGGGTTGGTTGGAGCTTTGAAAATGTAATAGCTACAATGAAAGACTGCCTTGCCAAGGAGGAAATTAGAGGAAGCGTCAGATTGCGGCAATTCTTTGCTTTCTACCTGAGATTCAGGAAAAAAAAAAGTTATGATTTCTATGTGAAGGAGATAAGCTTTAGTTTTATTGCATACCTAAAGCACAATTAAGATATTTGCTACATTATTTTACAGCACTTTGGTTTAGACTAGTATGAATATTTATCTAGGCTAGTTATTTCCGCCCCCCTTCCCCCAAGCATCTTTCAGCAGCCAAAACATCTAGTAGCAGCCTGTTAAAAAATACTAGTCAGGGCACTGTGGGCTATTCAAGTAACCTTGGGCTTGACAGAGTTTGCTGATAGACTCGAGGTTCTGAGACTCCATGTTCTGTTGACAAGACCTAATACTTTTGGCTAAATATTGATCTTCTTTCCTAGTGTTACCTGCAGATTGGAGTAGTTTTTGTCTAGATCTTTACATAAATAAGTCTAGAGGGAAGAAAAAAAGAAGAAAACAAGGTTTGAGAAAACAATCTCATTCTTTAGCAAAAAAAAAAAAATAAAAAGGTTTTGAACTCATTCACGATATCGGATACTTGACCAACCTGCATAGCTTCATTTTCTAGTCCAGTCTTATTTTTTCATCAGTTGTTGGTGGGTGTGTGGTGGGAGAGGGAGGGGGCGGTCAATACGATTATTTAAAAGAGAAAAATGTACTTTTTTCTTTGCTTTCATTCTAGATGCTGCTTTCCAAAATGGTTCTGTCTCAATGTTGCTTTTTTGTTGGTAAAATATCTTGATTGTAATTATGTCCAATTGCAGAGTATCTGGCTTTCTCCTACCCCTGCTAATTTGTGATATACTTTAAACACAATGGAAGTGATAGCAGGAATTTTTGCACTTGGTTTAAGCTAACAAAAGAGGATCCTGGAAATTTGATCACATTCTATTTAAATAAAACACTGTTGGAAAAAGGAGAGCAATTGCTTTGGGCAAAACAGATTGTTTTTGTTGTTTAAATGCCAGACAGTAATAATTACTCAGTAGATTAACTAGTAAAGGACTAGGTAAAGTTATATAATAAAACATGTTTAGAGAAGTAAATCAAGCTTGGACACATCAACAAAAATAAACTCTATGTTGCAAGAAGGGAGAATGGCTTTGGCAGTCCCATTTTCCAGGGGAAACCATGGCAGGATGTTCAGGATAAGGCAGTACAGAGAGGAGCCTAATCTGAGGAGAAATAGCTGATTAATTGTGAAAATCTAGAATCATGTGCAAACTGTGCATTACTCCAGGTATCCCAGCTGTTTCAGGTATAGGAGTGTCTTGTATGATCTAAGGTTAAAAATCGGCTGTTGTCTTGTGTTCCGCACTGTCCATGGACAAGCACATGTGCTCCAGAGTGAGCTGCAAGTTCAGGGTGGATACAAGGCAGAAGTTCTGGGAAATTATGGTTTTTATGTAGCTATGCAAGTTCAGAAATCAGTATTATCTGAAAGCATGAAAATACTTAGCGTGAGGATACTTTGCTGTAAGAGTTTTAGACAGAAAGCAATTGTAAGCAGACCCTAATGATAGGGGCATCTTCCTATTGGCAAAAGGGGGACTGCACTGCATATTTAAATCCATAGTTGGTCCAAATGATTATAGAACCAAACATTTATTTTTAGGCTACTTAATACTAGAATACTAAAAAGAAAGATAAAGTATTATTAGTCCAGCTACAGTAATATTAACAGCGAGATTTCCTAGCACAATGATCAGTGAGATCAAGACTGGAGACCTTCAGGAGTATTTTCACTTAAGTCGCATCTGTGCGCAGAACGGTTCCATAACCTGCTTTGAGCACACAGGTTGTTTTGAAATAAAGGTCCTTCCTACTGATATTGTTCCACTTTATATAAATGATTCCAAGGCAGAAAGCTTCACAAACCAAGCTTTTTTTCTTATTTTTTTTTTTTTTATTCTAGTTTGTAGAAAGGTGGTTCCTGAGGCAATGAAAGTGATATATTATTTAGAAACTTTAATATTAAAATGTGAGGAAAATCTTCTAAGTGTTTTCATGAGATAAGTGTTCTACTCTCAGGGAAAATCAACCAGTTAAAACCATCTGTGCCCCATTTATCTCTTTTGTTTTTCCTCCTTTATCTTAGTGGAAAACATGGAAGTAGGCTTGTAATATGTGACCGACCTGAGTTCTCTCTGGAGACAACATATGAGTGATTCTGTCTAATGATAATTTAGAATTGTGTAGGATAAAATGTGATTATTGAATTGAAAGCAACTTTAAGGAGAGTGGATTTACCCAGTTTAATCAAGAGACAAGAACTGAAGCTGTGCAAATGCTGCACATTCTTTATTGACCAAAACTAGTGAGGGTATCTTTGCAATTAAGATGCTTACATCTGACAAGTAACTGCTGTAAAGATTTTTTTTTTCCAATCAAGTTCCTTGAACATAAGGTAATTCTAACAGAATATTTTTGACGGAACTGCTTATCTTTTCAATTTTTAATACAGTTTCTACTGTAGAGGCTGCAGTCCTATTCTGCTGGGGGAAAAGCCTGAAGTCATAATTTCTGTAATATAACATAGTTTCTATTTGGGGGTGACTGAAGTTCTACCTGTAGCATGCAGTCCAAGTACTGGGTGCTGAAAAAAGTATTCAACCCTGTGTTAACTTCTATACTGTATAAAAGGAATGTGCACCCCCTATGCTGTGTAAGATCTTAAAAGCACTGTTATTCTTCTAGTGTTGGGGGAGTAATTTCCTATTAGTAGTATTTCCTACTCCTGACAATGGAACAAATAGTGTTCCTCAGGCTTTGATCACCAGTGCTCAGGAGCGCACATGTATTTAATTTCTTTGTGCCAGTGTATGGGAGATGGGAGAAATGAGATGCTCCATTGTCATTACCAGCCATGCAGCTCACTTGCTCTTTTGAACTTCTAAGTTGGAAGTTAATTTAGAGTCAAGCAATGAAATGTTCTTTGCTCTGCTAGACCAAATACAGATTGTTATTGCTTACTTGTAACCTCATAACATTTGATTTCATAAAAACTGTTGAATTTCCTTAGAGTATAGAGTTGAAAGATTGTTTGAATTGATGCTTAGGGCCTTTATCAAATCAGATGTCTAAGACTGATATTGCTAAGAAACTGCAGTGATTTCTTTTCAACTTCTGAGGTCTCAAGCATGGGTCTCAAGCCCAGCTGTTCAGAGTGCTCCCAAATAGGAATCAAAAGACTGTCTTTCAGTGCCTCTGGGTCACACAGGAGACTGAATTCCCTGGCCGCTTTATTCCCCTGCTTTTTTAATCTCTAATATTCACTTCCATTCTGCCTCTTCCCATCTTTGGTCCGTGGGGACTGATTTAAAGTAGCATGACAAAGAGCAAAGAGGAAGGCTTGCCTGAAGCTGTAAGGGACTGTTACTGATTTTTTGGAGCCAAGTATATTGTGGCTAAAGAACATGATGAGAGTAAAAAAAAGAAAAATGATGATATTACACAGATGTTATATAAGGCTATCAAAATCTACAGTTGGATGTAGTGTATGACTTCAAGACCCTAATGTTGCCTCAGAAGTTTCCTTTATAGGGCCAGCAGAGTTAAATGGGTATGTTGTTCTCTGACTTACATCCCTGATCATTTTGTCTGAAGTTCCTACTGAGTAGCTCCTTCATTGTTTAATTCATCTCTAATGAATTTCAAAGTGACTGAAAATAATCCTGAAATCATCTTTTTGGAATGTGTTTTGAATTGTCTGCAACTAAGTGCACAAAATAGTTTATGTTCCAGTTTTAAAATTATGAGCACATATGAAGCTTACTTATTATCTGTGAGGGAGATTGAGCTCAGGTTTATTGAGCTACGTGGATGGTCTGATCAACTCTAAGTTGGTTTAGACTGGTTTAGGTTGATTTTTTTTTCTCATTTGTCAGAGTTACATTATAGATACATTGCAAGTGCTAATCAATTGTATCGTGTGGAAGGAGAGCTTATGCGGCAGTGCTACAATCACATCACTGAGTGAAATTGAAAATAGACAAATAACAGCACACGTGCTCCAAAGAGCTTTATCCTATGGATAGCTCTCTATCAGTCTCCCATGGGAATGCTTAGACTGTTTTTCTTCATGATGTTGCAGGACCCCAGTATGAGGGAAAAGGCATACACCACAGGGCTGGCCCTATGCTAGTTGAACTTGCTCTCAACACTAGTACTTTGTACGTAACTACTGAAGTTTTAAAATTTCTAACAGAATCATTTTTTTAATGGACAGCTGGATCAAGATGACTACAGGTGAGACGTAGGCTTTGAAGAACCCTTTGGGATTTTGCCTGTCCTGTTTCTTAGGCTGAATTCTCACTACCTGCTTCCTGAACTGGGAGGGTTTTAATTTTGCAAACAAAGACCTCTTTCAGTCTGCTAGGATTTTTTGTCCTTGTCTCTTATCTGATGTAGCTGCAGCATATTCACCCAGATGCATTGTAATTCGTGCCAGCTGAAATGAGATGTGAAGAAGCTGCACAGGCATTACTTGGCAGTGAATGCAACTTTCCATGGTCTAGAACATTGTGGATGTCCCATGATTATGTTCAGATTATTCATGTGAGCTTCCAGTTACCTACTCACATAGAGAACAGAGTCCTTTCAAGCTTAATTTTCATTTTCATTTCAGTTAGAGAAATGAACCAAATCTGCAGCTGCAGTAAGCATAATTGTTTTGAGACAGCAGAAATATTTAAATAACCAAAACCAAAAACAAATAAACAAAACACCTGCTGAAAACTGTGGGGATACCTTTGACTGAAGAAGATAGAATTTTGGCCTTTCAAGGGAAATTTGGGAGGCAAAAGGATTTTCAAAGATGACTAATTTATTAAAGACATAAATTACACCTTCTTCAAATATGTCTATATTATATGTATATACACGAATACACATTATTTCCTGATTTTTTTTTTTTACTTATTGATCTATATGTACATATTTGCTGTACTTGGAGAACCCTCATATCTGATGTAATGGATTGACTATTCAGACTTCCTAAAAATGCTGCAGGCATAGAGTACCTAAATAAGAAATATTTTGTACCCAATTCTCAATTTGGTATTAGGGTCAAAATGCAAAATGTTTGATTGTTTTTGCTTTATATAGATGTGATACAGATATTTGATGTGCATGTTGGACCTTTAGTCTACTAAGGCTGTAGACTAAAGCAAATTTAGCAAATTTAGCAAATTAAGATAGGAGTCCAAAGTCCTACTCGGTGTGTGTACACATGTGCACATTTTGTGCAACATGCACAAATCTCAAATGCTTGTTGGCGATAGTATTAATCATTTTTAGTGTATATAAGAGTACTTGGCATGGGTTTGTTCTTCAAGTCAGGATGTATTACTGTGTATACAAAAATGTCTTTTCCGAATAAGGAAGATTTTGGTGTTTTGCAGAAAGATTATTGATAACACTGTTCATACAGATTTTTAAAGTTCGCTATGCCTAGAGAGATTCAATTTATACTGAACAGTAAAAGACCAAGTGCTCTAGCTACTGCAGGGAGAATTTTATACAGCATCACAGAACTTATATGTGTAACATGAAAACTGCATTATGCCGTTTTATGTTTCATGAGGTGAGTCCCAGGCTTGTTTATTCGCCAGCAAAATTCTTTAGTAGGTTGTGGAAGGTCAGCCTGGGAAGTTCTTGTGTTTGACGCTGTCAGGAGTGATGAATATTTAATTATGCTGGTGAGGGCGGTGTGGGAGGTTAAGGCAGCGGTAGTTCCTAGTTGACTGTCTGCAGTATAATCTTAGACTGTAGTGTGAAAATGAATCCTTGGAGAAGCTTCAAGGACATAAAATGCACAAAAAAGGCACTCTGTTCAGCTTGCTATGGAGGAGTTAGAAATAATCAAAACAAATATTTAAAAAAATGTTTTTTATTAAACTGGTCAAAGGTCTTGTGCTCTGACAGGCTAAGCCCCACTTTGTTTTATTTTTAAACTCCAAAAATGTAATTTAAAATTGTTTTAAACTGTAGAGGCTGGTAGTATAATAGTGATGGGAGTAATTTCTTTTATGGAGGGACTAGCTATTAAAGTGGAGCACATGTATAATTTGTTGTTATTATGCAAGCTGCTTGAGATAGCAGTCATTTTTCTGTAGTACTGTTTAAGCAGAGCAATAGAACTGCTGGATTTCTCCAGGCATTATTCCTACTGCACTTTTAGTAGGAGTCAAGAGAGATGTAGACAAAAAGCAGAAAGACTGTTAATTTTCAGTGGCATGAGACAGGATAACCATTTTGTTACACATTAAGAAGCATTACGTACAATACGAATAAGCAATGGTTGGGATACTAGAAAATATTTCATAATGCTGGCAATGGTAAAAAAAAAAAAAAATTTGCCTTCATAGCAAGGAGCCCTGATGATCCTCTGGCTTTCTGTCCCAGTGCTTCATGGAAGTGCCACTTCCACATAATTCACAACAGTGAATGAAATCAGTACCTATCCCAGCCATTTTGATATGGAGTGAAGGAAGAAGAAAAAAATTGTTTTCTATTGTAGTGACTTCAAACATTCAAGACAGGCAGCAATGAACACTAGCCATTTTAAACTAAGTAAATTTAGCTTTATCACCTAACATTACTATTGAGTGGCAGCAAAGGGAATGTGTATCTTAATTTCTGTATCCAAAGTCTAACACTCAAGAGAATTCAGCTGTCACTGGTTTGTGCTGACCTAGGATTCAGTCTTGGCAAATGAGCAGCCAAAGAACTTTTGCAGCTCCTCACTGGCCAGGGCTCCAAGCTGTGGCTGATATACAAACAGTGAATAATTTGAATTAATACTGCAGTTTCCAGTGAATTCCCTGATGCAGGACTTGGATCCTATTTCCACTTCATGATAATTTGGCCAATTTTGGACACCTTGGTATAAGATACTGTCGAGCTGAGAAGAAAAAAAGGCTAGAGAGGAACTATAAACTGAATAGATTAGAAAATATAATTTAAGAAGATTCTTGAATGCAGGACAGAGACAGAGCTACTGAAAGAAGCTCTAATGATGGTCATCTATGTGTGGCGACTGTTTATTATGTGGATCATAAACAGCTCACTGATACCTTGTGTTCACCCATCTGTTTTTACCCATCTGTTATTTCTTGTCTTGTGTTTCACTTGTAAGTATTAACTCTGTTGTTTGAAATAAGAAGGGCAGAAAGTCTCCAGTAAAATGTTTGGTTGTGGAGTTGAGCATTTGCATCAATCATGAAAGCACCTGCAAAATGATCTTCAGTCAACAGGGAGGAAATCCAGCATCTGGAAGTTGTCAGTGTTCCTGTTTGGCTTCCTGTTCTTGCCTTTTTTGATGGGGTTGAGTTTCTTAGCTTCAGTTTTGCTCTTAATCATAGGAGGCTACTCTGGAAGGAGTTCTTTGCTCTTAGGAGTAGGCAGGGTGTTTAAATAATGTAAATGTACATAATGAAAGAAGTGTACGAGGGAAATAGTCCGATCAGCTTGTGTCACTTTAACTCACACTGTTGCTTTTTTGCTACCAGGCTTGCAAATTTATCAGGCGTGCACTGTTGCCTTTTCTCTCATCGTGTATTTGTTTCCTTAAAGCATTACATCGTCTTTTGCAGCTTGTGATTGCCATTGTTAGGTAGTCTGACAGTTGAATTGAGTTTTGTATATTTTACAAGCAATGGTTTTGTTTTATTTCATTATTAAATATGATCTGTGCTTAATAACTGTTTCCTCTCTCAAAATGTTAGGTAGCTCAATGTTACCATTTAAGGCCACACCATCACAATGCTCTGTTCAGAGACTGGCAGTGCATTTTCAGGTATCGTTTTCTAAAGAATGACTAGACTGGACTGTCTCACCTAGCTATGCAATTTAGAAATCATTTTTGACTTATTTATTTTACAAGGATTTCATATTACTGATGAGTGAATTCTCCTTTGCTTATGATTGTTTTCTTGGCAGTGCAATGCTATTCCTGTTCAGGGGCTATACAGGAAATGCTGATACATTTCTGCTAATACTGACTCACACTGAACAAAGGATTCACACAGTTTCATCTTTTGTAGACTGGGATTTAAGCTACATCAGTGTATACCCCAGTTTGGGAAATGCTTAGCACTCACTTCGGTTCCTACACTTCAGTGCCTAGGGCAGTGATACTGAGACCTTAACTCAAGTTCTGAAAATTCACATGGAGTTGTGTTTAGGGAGCAGCTGAGGTACATCTTCAAATTAGATTTCATCAAATCAATCATTTGTCATGTGTTTTCTTGTTGTGATGGCATAAGAGATGTTTTAATTTTTTCTTGCTGTTTTGCTTAAGAATCTTTGAATATTATTAATAATTTTGTAACATCTGTATGATGCGCTTTGTATATCCAGAAGAATTTTTGCTTTGCATTTAAATTTAATTGCTTGTTATTGTCAAGGACTGTATTAAAAGTAACATATATTTCTTCACATTTATTTGATCCCTCACAGGCATTTAAAATATATTTTTTTAATGTTCTGGGATGCTTGTCATCTGGGTTGGGTAAACTCATTTGAAAATCCAAGCACTCAAAGCTACATTTCCTTGTTATTTTCTCTACTATCTGAAAAAACTCATTTTGTTTCATGTGTGTAGGTTTTATTCTTTTCCGTAGTACTTAAATAGTGGTTTTTAAATCCTTATTTCCAAATACCTGATTCAGAATTCAGAACTTTTAGTTCAGATGCCTCCTATGTCATATAGTTTTTTTGTTTGTTTGTTTTGAGTTTTTATTTTAGTTCAAGCCTATAGATTTGAAATTATTTGGGGTGGACATTGCTAATACATCTAAAATATATTTACACAGTGCAAAAAGAGACTGTTTCTGAGTGAGGTCTTTGGTGTCCCATCAATAAAAAAGATAATTATTATTCATTCATAAAACATGTTCATATTCCTCTACCTCACCAATCTTTCATACAGTTTCACAATATTTGTCTTTTGTTTTTTCAAATATTCACAATAATTGTCAATTTTTTATTATTGGTACCATTGTAATTATCCTGTCTGTGTTCCATGATCTGCTCTTTTTTTGATTTGGGGTAAGCAACTTTATTTCAGCAATTAATTGCTTATTTGTGTTGATCACAGGAATAATGGGAGCCAGAGTCATGTCCAAGTTGTTTGAATACTGAGCTGTTTGTTAAAGCCACCTAGTGCAACTGGTCAGAAATTGTTCACGAACACTTTATTATGCAGCAATTGCTGTTATTGCTTTGCTGAAATATAAAAGGATTAAAATGTGTCAGAACTGCAACTGCTTTGTTTTAAGGTGGGGGGAGGAACATAGTGTGAGGTAAAAACATCCTTTTTTAAAGCTTTGAGAAATCAGTATTTTAGTTCTTCATTTTGCAGTAACATTGCTGGTGAAAGTTCAGTAAAACAATTAAAATGTTAAAAGATTATAGAGGTCTAGGAGTCTAGTAGAGCATCTTTTTTTCATGGGCCTCTTCTGTTCTCATCTAGTGTAGAGATCTTTCAGTGTCTAGTCTTCAGAATCTATATTTGGCTCTACTAGCTATTTAAGGAATTTCCTTTTCAGAGACAAAAGGAGTTTAGAAACTTGTAAGGCAGCCTGTGATATATACTGCCTGAGAAGTTTTCTATCAAACTCTTCCTGGCAAAGTCTTCTAATCCTCCTCAGAGGAATAGTTGTTACTCAAGCCGAGTGGCTGCAGAAAGTGTTGTAAACATGAAATATTGAAATTTGCCTAGTTCCTTCTCCAGCTAAAGTCTTAACTGGGCTGAAAATGGGGCTTCCAGATGCTACTTAATTTTGGCTCCTCTCGTTGGCTGCGTAGCCTTGCTGTGGGCATGGCCAGCACGCTTATGCTGTGGATAGCAGGTACTTGGCGTGGAAATGGTCACCTGCCTGTAACTTTGATGCTTTATATGGTATTTATCTCTGCTCAGTGCATATTATAAAGACTACTTAGAAGATCTGCATGGATGCTTGCTACAATTTTTAAAAGGCATTCGACAAAACGTTTGGTCAATGCTCCTATTAAATTAGATCTGATGAACGGTGGTTTTCTCCTGTTAAGCTTTTCCTAATGGATTCTCTGCCTTCTTTTAACTGAATTAGACATTATGTATTGCATCAGCACCTAATGCAATAGTCAGTCATTCAGCATTTGTACAGGACAGGGAAATACTCCAAGGGGAAGGAAAACATTCATCTGGTGCTTTGGTCATGAACTAAGGTTTCAGGTAATTTTTGTTAACAGGAAACACTTACCACACAAGCCAGAGAATATTGATATGGACATAGGAAAGGATGCATGGAGCTTCCCAAAGGGGCTTGCTTGGGACAGTTGTGATGTGTGACAGAGGCAGCCACGCACCTGAGCCAGGGAGCTGGAGCCGGGGGAGCTCTGCAGCCTGAGGTGCACGCGGCATCTCGAGGTACACGCGGCATCTCACTCCTATCCCATCCTGGTGCAGGCACCATGCGTGCAGTCGGCGAGAGCTGCTGGAGGAGCCGGCGCCAGTGCGATCGGGGACCCCATCTGGCTCCCCGCTTGCCTCCAGCGCAGCAGGTGAGACACGGGCCCGTCCCTCTGACCTTGAGCGCGTCGCGCTGTGCCCAGCAGGTCTGTGAGCTTTCCTCGGCCGGGTCGGGGGTTGCCCGTGCCGCTGCCCCAGCCGCGGGAGTGCGCAGGGGGGTGTGGGCGCATCCCCATCCGCGCATCCCGCCGCGTGGTGCGCGGGGGGCGGGCGGCCCCGCGCTTCCTGCCGCCGCGGCCCGCGGGGGCGGGCGGCAGAGACAGAGGCGGCGGACAGGGAAAAAATACGGAAAAAATGAAATAAATACAAGCGGGAAAGGCCGCGCGTGGCGCGCGTGTTCGGGGCTGTTGGCGGGGATTTGCATCGTTGGAGGCTGCTCGCCTGATCTTGTGTTGTTTGGCTCTGCCTGGCGGTTGTGGCCCGTTGCTGAACCCAGCAGTGCTGCTGTTGAGTCACTTTGCTCTCTCACCCTCATCTCCCCGTACTGATTTTCTGAGTTTTCTTTTTTTCCTTTTCAACCCAAAAGCAAGCAGCAAAAGGGGGTGCAGAGAAGGGGCCCGGTCTTCCCCCCACATCCCCATCCCGCTCACAAAGGCGCTTCCTCGCCGCTGCCGAGTGGGCATCCTGGGTCCCTGCGGGCGCCCTGGGTCTCTGTGGGCTTCCCGGCACCTCCTAGGGCTCCCTGGAGCATCTGCTGTTCAGCTGCTGGATGCTCTTCCAGACTCCGACCATCTCCTCCATGCATCCCGCTAGCCGCCTTCGCGGCCACTGTCCCCGGCAGCAAGGACTCATGCAGCTGGGGGTTGGTGCTGGAGGGCTGATTCCCCTGGTGTTTCTCACATTAATTGGACGTCCTGTGATATTAAAAAAAAATAATAATAATTGTCCTCTGTCTTTGATGGGTCTTCCTGGTTTTCTCCGAACCTTTGGTAAATTGCAGTTTGTTTTCCTATCACCCTTAATGGTGACTCATCACCAGGCTTACTCCAAGGTTTCTGAAAGTTTGTGACAAAAAAAATGCCATTTTACCCGCCCAGGACACAGCACGTTGCTGCTTCCCCGGGTTCCCTGGACAGGCCGGGATGGCTGAGGGCTCCCAAGCCAAAGCAGCACGGAGAGCCGGCGGAGGGGACACGCGGCGGAGGGGACACGCGGCGGAGGGGACACGCGGCGGAGGAGCATCCGCGTTCGGCCGCGGGTTGCTGCGCAGCGGTCGAGCCGCGCAGCCTGCCTCACGCTGCGCTCCGTTTCCTGCGTTTAATTATGGGAGCTCTGGGGTCAGGGAGCATCCTGCAGCTCCGGGTTGGCCGGGATCGGGATCTGATGGAGCTGCAATCCTGCCCTTGCTATTAGTGTCGGGATCTGCTTTTCTTCTCAGCAAAGGTTAGGGGTGGGTGGCTCAAGGTTTTGTACCCAGTCCTGTGATATTTGACATACCTGTTAACCTGCGGGCAGAGTGAGTTGCTATTTGCAGAGAGCGCGCTATTTATTTAAATGATTAATTATTTACATGTTATTTAGGTTGAAACTGGTCCAAGGAGGACTCTGCAGAGAATTCGAGCCCAACGGATGGGAGCTACACGGAGAAACAAAATCTGGCAGCAGTGTTCGCTGTGAAACGCAGCGGCAGTAACGCACACCTTGAAGGGCTGCAGCCAGCACGGCCGACACCGACCCCGCCGGGCCGCGGGAGGCGCCGGGATTTAATCACAGTGAACTCGGCGAGCGCTTCTGCTACCTGTGCTGCTCTGGCCAAGGAAGTTTCAAAGAGGAAACAAAAATAAACAGAACGAGAAGCCTTGTGGGTGGTTGTTGTGAGCAGCACGGGTGCCAGGGACGGTGAGGAGCCGCTCCGGCTGCCCTGGGGCGGCCGGAGCTCCCAAACCGGCATGGGGAGAGGTGGGAGGGCTGGGTGAGATGAGGGTGGTGGCGCTCTCCCAAGTGCACGGCATTCCCAGGGGATGTAGAGGGGGAGCTGCACGGATGCGCCCTGTGACAAAAGCTTTCGGGGGTGCTCTGAAAGCCTTTACGGTGTCAGTTTATGGAGGCTGCTCATTTAATTCCTATAAACAAGGAAAACACCCAAGAAGAGGGTGTCACGTGCAGATTATTCAGATTATTTCAGAGGGCCCTTAGTGCCGCGGGGCCACCACCGCTGTGCAGAGGCCGCCTGACACCACGGTCATGACTCGGGGGATTCCTGAGACGCGTTTCGAAAGCGCCGCTTTTATTCAGTAGCGTCTGGAAAATCCCCAAACGTGCACCAGGGTAGGAATGAGGACAAGCTCGGATACCGGGACTCAATTAATCTGATTTGGCGCGTTTGCTTCCACTTGTAAGAGGACTCAGAGCAACCCTGGGGATCACTGGAGGAGGGAGCTGGGATATATTTTAAGGCTAGGAGATTTTATTTTTTTTTTGGTAACTATTTTTGAGTTTGTAGTTGAATCCTTGACTTTGCTGCAATTAATTTGCCGCATTCATCCCACCTGGTGCTCAGAGAGCTCTTGATTAGCCCAGGCAAGCAGAAGGCCCAAGGCACCTCCAGAAACAAAGTGCCCAAACCGAGCAGCTTGGGAGATTAAACACTCCTGAGTGACAGATGTCAACCCGGGGGTGGAAAAGTCAAGTGGAAAGACAAGGAGAGAAGCTCTCCACAGCCCTGAGGAGCGCAGGGCCGAGAGCTGGGCTGCCCATGCCCACCGAGCGGCTGGGAAGCGAGAGGGCCTGCGAAAACCCATCCCGGAGAGGGGAGGGAAAAAAAAAAGCAGCAGCAGCAGCAGCAGCAGCAGCGCCGAGCGCTGTCCCCGTGATCTGCGGCGAGGCGCGGACGGCGGCGCCAGCTCCGGCGCCGCGCGG
>JAWLRI010000923.1:2832351-2869884 GCA_034781795.1 Crypturellus tataupa | reverse complement strand
CGAAGTTTTGCAGCGCGGAGCTGCTGCCCTCGGCGGGCGCCGCTCCCGGCTCCGCTGCGAGGGACGCGCCTAAGATGAGCGGCTGTCGGAAGCGCTGCAAGCGGGAAATACTGAAATTTGCCCAGTACCTGCTCAGGCTCATCACGGGTTCCCTGCACACAGGTAACGACTGGCTCGCTTTCTCTGTGCTCCAGGTAGACGCGCGGCGCAGTAGCGCTGACATTGGCTGCTTTCTAAAATAATGAATGCACCCTGTCGTGTGCAATTCTCTTCACCTTGTAAATAAAAATGATCTATGAGCTGGTTTATGGTTGAGTATAATAAAATAATATATATGGTGTTATTTTTCCTACAGAGCTGGGGGAGTGTAATAGTGTTAACACACCTGGCTCAAAATCAGAGTGTGTGTGTGTGTGTGTTCACCTGTCGGCACACGCAGAGCAGAGGCGCTGCTGGATGTGCGCAGGGGCCGCCAAGGACTCGTCTCTCTGCTCGCTCTTACCCTGCTTTACCCCAGCAAGTAGACAGCCGCGTAAGATGGTGATACTGGCGTTCGTTCCTCAGATTTTACTCTTCTGCTAAACTTAAGCTGCGAGTCACCTGCAAAGTGTCAGCAAGATGTTTTAATAAGTTGCTACAAACATTAAAAAATGCCTG
Organism: Crypturellus tataupa; assembly: GCA_034781795.1. Classification (NCBI taxonomy): domain Eukaryota; kingdom Metazoa; phylum Chordata; class Aves; order Tinamiformes; family Tinamidae; genus Crypturellus; species Crypturellus tataupa. The sequence continues at coordinate 2,869,227 of JAWLRI010000923.1, read as the reverse complement.
GGCTTTTCGCCTTTAAGGAATCTGAGATAAAAGTGGCCGATGGCTGGAAACTTTCTTAGTTGATGTTTAGGGGATTGTTTCTTTGGTTTTGACAAATTTTGCAGTACCGGATGGGGCTTTTCAGCTAGATTGAACAAGCAGCATTTTTCCAACATGTTAATAAAAAAAACCCTATCCTTACAAATTACCCTTTTATAGCTATACCCTGTGATTGATAAATACGACAATTTATATAATAACATGTCATTTGGGATAGTTAAAGTATAATTGTACTTTCTGGCCTTCACATGTGTTTTTCCGTGAAGAAGTCAGAGGTGAAAGCTCAGTATTAGGAGTTAATAACCAATTATATTGATGTGATTATTGAGAACTGAGTACCTTTCATGGTACTAGCAGTGTTTTGAAAGTTGTTCATTTTCTTTTCCTGCTCTTTTAATTAGAAAGTGGATGGAACTATTTGAGAGCAAAATTATAAGGTTCTCATTCTACATGAAATACTTCGAGTACTGATATGTGCAATCTCAGGCTTTTCAAGTGTAGTTCTTGAAAGACTCACCACCAACAGCCAGTGGTTTCTAGTGCTTTTGTAATTTCTATATTTGGATACAAGCTAACAGATACAGTAACTTTCAGGGTTTTGTATCAGGGAATTCCCTGACTTTTTCTGTGTTGTTCCTAGTGTATTGTGGTTTCTCTTCTCTCTGTATTACACTGATTCAGATTTCTCCAAAATGACTTCTTGCTCCTGGGGGTTGCTATGGAAATTAATATGCAATGTAAGAGGAAAACTTTATTAGAAACAAAGGCCAATATACTCCTATTTCACAGAGTCATTTGTGAATGACTTATTTTCCTTTCTGGAATACCAAAGGATGATATTTATTTTTTTTTTCAGGCTTGTATTTGTTTTGAAGGCTTTCCATACTGGCAGTTTCAAAACTGTTTTCAAGAATCATTGTGGATACTGATTCTTCTGTTGCTACAATGAGAAATTCTTTCATTTATAATTAAGAAGCGCACTTTCAAAGCTTCATATTACCAGAAAGCCAGTGAAGTGATATGAAATGTGTTTCATTAAAGGAAACAAGCAAGCGAAAATAAGAAACACCTTTGCCATTCTGCATAGCAGTTAGTCTTTTTGACAGAACTTTTAAAAACTGAGAGACAGTCCCAGGAAATTCAGGTCATTTCAACAACCACAAAGGCTGTTAGAATAATAACACCCTGTTGTGCTCCAATGCTGAAACAAGTGAGAACAGTGAGATCTGCTTCAGGGCTGAACCTCAGAGTGATGCAGAGTTTCACTGCTCCTCCTTACACAGCCCAGTCTACACTTTCACCACAGCAGTAGCGTTAAGTTATAGTTCTCTCTGCAGAAGCTAATGCATAATTCATTCTGTTGATAATTAGTTGATCATTAATGAAGATGAATGAGAAAGCCTAGTTGAAAGAGCTGGGAATAGCAATATCTTTAATTTATTAAAGTATAATTTTCTGTCTTGAGTATTCCAAAATGTAGGATATCTGTGAGAAACAAAATGCGTGTTTATTTAGATTATTACATGACGGCAGTCAACTGTGCGTTCGTGACTCAAGTTACCAATATTTTTCAAAATTCAGAAGTTTACTGGGGGATGTGATGGTAAGCTCAGTGATTTCCATGTTGTATGAGTTAGCCCCTGCTTCTCTTCTGGGTGTTCTCTGAGCTTTAAATTACTCTTCAGCCAAGCTGGAACTACACTTTGAAAGAACATGCATTGAATCTGATCCATACCTCTCCATGTAGATATTTTGAATATATACCTAATCTATATCAATATGAATTGGAACATGTTTTGTTGAGGTCGGCCTACCTTGATTTGAAAACCACAGAAAGAGCTAGGAAGAAGACTGAGGTTACTGGCTATAGGCTCAGCTAGGAAGTCACTGATTTACTGGTTTTATTGCTCACATTTCATAACCACTTACAACACTATGGACTTGGTACAGGATAAATCTCAATATTTAAGCTAGAAATAGAGATTATCTCATATAACCCTCTGATGTGCGTGAACATGAACTTATTACCAATACTCAGCTCAACTTTTACAAAAATTAATGAAACTATTTCCTTGCCTGAAGGCAAATGGTACATAAATCTTTTTGATAGAGTTTCAATGGCAGTCTCTGCCTCAGTAAGTCCAGTCACTTCCATTTTCTCCAGCATGTTACTATGATTGAAAACAGAATGTAGCAGGAAAAAAAAACCCTCAAAGTTCCTCATCTTCTGTGAGCTTGACTATGCATTAGATTGATGTTATTCCTCAACTTGGGCATAAAGTTGATGTGATTCCTCAACCTGGGCACCTCTCTTGAATAACTGAAGACAGCATTTCTGAAATACCATTGGATCAAGACCTACTCTATTGCCTGTTGTCTACTGGCCATACCTGTCTCTTAAACATTGTCATGAAGAGTTCTGCCCAGCAACTGAGAAAATCATTTCAGTTTTCAGATGCCACATGAATCTGTAAATCATAAGCACTGCAATTAAGAAATCATTGAGAAGTTGAGCAATAAACTGCAAGCAATTGTGAAACTGAGGAACCATGATTTTTGAGCAATGAGTAGGCACTTTTTCTTGAGTATCATTCTAGATTAGACATGGGAGTTAGAAGTTTTAAAAGCAAATTTGTCACTGAGTTTTCACAGGTATATTGCTTGTCGGACATGTTTGTATTAAATGCCTGTCATAATGGAGACTAGGATTTACAGAAAGAAAGAATGTGAGAATAATTCTGATGGTAGAGTTATGCTGTCCTTCTAAGAAGCTAATCTCACTCAGATTTGTATAGATAAATCCATGGGATTGTTTCTATTGATGTCAAATAAGGCTGCCACAAGCTTAGGATGTTTCTCAAGGGCATTTTTTCCTCCATGTAAACTAGTAGTGCTTTCTCCATGTAAACTAGAAGTGCTTTTCCTCCATGTAAACTAGAAGTCTCACTTCCTTTGAGAAACTAAAATATTATTGAAAAGTAATGTTTACTATTTAATTTTGACTATTTGTGCACAAAAATGGCTACTGGCTGTAGAAAGGCATCCTCTGACCATGGATGACCCTCTCTAAAGATGAGAGGGACAGCAGTACAGAGGCATGTAGTGGCTCAGATGAGTGTTCTTTGACTGTTACAGATCACCAAAATCCTGCCCACCTGTCCCTTGATTTGTTTTCAAATCAAGGTAGGCACACTGCCCGACTGTCCCAATTCAGTTTGAGACAGTGGTTTACTATGGCCTTCTTCCAAGGCTGCTAAACTTTTTGACATGTAGATTCAGTAGATGTCTCCATCCTGAACTGATCACTGCAAAGTGGAGATGGGGGATGCATAGTATTTATTGGTTAGGCTGTGTGCTAGTGAAGGTGATAGTGGAGTCTTGCTGACTGTCCTTAGAGTTAAGAACCTCCAGATCTCTCTCCCATGCCTCAGGAGAATGTTCTTTCATCCAAAACTTGTTACAGAGAAGAGCCCGGTCCACTTCCTGAATCATTGTACAACCAGGGACATAAATATGGTAGGTCTGAAAAGAGTTACAGGGAAGAATGACTCTGGATGATGAGGAAATTCATCTGGGAGATGACAGAGGGTTGAAACTCCATTCCATGAAATCATTCAATTAAAAATAATTGAAAAAACTCAACAAGTATAATCTTAAGAGAGCAAGGCAGAATAAGCCCCAGACAAATGGAGGTCTCTAATGTTTTCTGTTGGTTCTCTGCATTCTGGATGGATTGATTTACTCGAAAGAAATGCCACATTTCATGATTCCATCAAGGGAGACTAGGAAACACTGAAGCTAGGTGGACCTCTGGACAAGTTTTTTGCTTTGTTCCCTTTTCTTGCCCCATTCCGCAATAAATTCTGTGAGGTAGAATTTAAATTCAGTTGTTTGATTCTAGTCCCAGTATTGCTTGTGGATTTCAAGGTTATTAAAATGTAGCATTTGAACTCAACCTTCAGTTTCAGACATATACGTGATAGATGCATTGATGGAGCAATTTTGAGAAATTGGGGTAACACCAGTATTTTTGCTTTTGGAGACATGCTTCCTGCAGATTTTAGTAGAAGATATGATCTGCATTTGCATTGTGAGTGTAAAATTTGAAGCCTAACATGCATAGAGAGCAATGTTGTTCCATTATCAACTCTTTCTTTTCTAAATTTAGCTGTGAAAAGTTCAGTGATCTCCCAGAAAAAAAAATCTGAAGATTAATTATTTAACAAGAATATAATAGTCTAGTTAGTGATGGTAGCTAAATGTTCCAGAATAACTTTTCTTCTACAGCTTAGAGGATGTAGAGAAAAAGAATATGAGACTAATTAACTCTAAGTTTTGCTTTGAATTATACTATCATTTCTTTTCTTTTTTCCCTTGACTACCACAGAACCTGAAAACATTTTGTATTTAATCAGTGGGCAATCATTGGGAACTTGACCAATGAAATCATTTGAGCAGTTGTTTGAATCATTTCTGTTAGTGTTTGTAAGTAGTTAATGTAAAAAATAAGTTTGCTGCTTAAATAAACCTCATCCTATATAGAGTCCAGTGTACCTTTCTCTATGCAGTCATTTCTCTGACAGATCTTTACAGATGTATGATGTGGTATATGAAGGGTGAGCTGAACATCTGAGTGTCCTGAAGAGATGCAGGAAGCTATGGTCAGTCTGTCTTTTGCATAGTCTCTTCTGGACTTAAAATAATCTAACAGCATGAAGGAAATATTACTAAATTAATCAGTTATCATTAAATAATTTGTTTTTTACATTTTCTAATAGTGATGGTTTTCCTTTTTTTTGTTGGTGGTAACTGGTCACAAAAGGTGATCAGGAATTACTGTTAAGTGATGATTCGAAGTGAATATTTCTGAGACATTCTGCTGCTTGATTCTTAACTGAAAGATGGTAAGTTCTTATGAATTTGTAAAAAGAAATCCTTTTAGGGCTGGCAATAGCTGTGTAACAACATTTTGAACTGCAGAGCAGGTAGTTTCCATACACACTGTCAATTTTAATACATTCTGCTTAATTAAGTTTAGAGGAACTTGGAGATTCTGGCAGACCAGAAGCACAGGGTAGAAATTGGAGGGCTGCAGCAGTTTCAGTCCCCAGGCACCTGCCTGTCTCTGATGGAAGCTGCTGCTGCTGGGGACGTCCAAGCTGCTTGTTTCTCAGATCCCGCCCGGCTCTGCTCGCAGCCAGGACACCCATTCTGCCTTCTCCAAAGCTGCCGGGTTCAGGAGCTGCTTACCGGATTGACCAAAGGCCTTTTGGGCCAGCAACACCTCAGTAAGGTCTGCTTGGCTGAGCCAGGGAAGTGAAAAGCAGCAGCTCTTGAATTTCAGTCTTTCGAATCTCTGAGCTTTTTAAAATATGAGGTGCTTCATGCCTTGTGCTTCTGAGGAGGTGCTGGTTCAACCCAATGTGGGAACGTGGGGCCAAATACCAAGATTGCAGAGGAAATGTCCTTTACCATCTTTCCCTGAATCTGTCTTCTTTAGAGACCTTAGAAATTGTGATTGTGAAAAATTGTGATGCGTGAGTGGATTTATATTTAAGTTTTTATATATTTTTAAGCTTTCTTTCTACAGTTTTCCTGAAAATGTTAGCATGAACTGAAAGGAAGCATCAGTTGAGACTTTGCCTTGAATCCTTAGATGGAATTTCCGGCGGGAGAATGTTGTTTTTCATTGCCAGAGCTTTGACTCTATAAAATTCTTTGGATAAATAATGAGATATTAAGCTTGAGAAATTAATTTTAAAAACCTAGAAAAGTAGAAAAAGTAAATAAGTGAATCATTTGGTTAATGAATTTAGTCACGGGATAAAGTTTGATAGAAAAAGAAAAATGAAGTTGTTAAGCTTTTTTCCAGTTTTGATTTAATTTTTAACCTTATTGATGATGTAACTTACTCAAAGAGCTGTGGTGACTTTTTTCCCCTTCCACTTACTAGCTTAATTTGCAGTTAAATAAATGAATGAAGAATTGTACTCGCTTGTTAAGGTCAGTTCTGAATGGAATATTCTTATATTTTTTGAAAGCAAGATTGAAGGAAATTATGTAAGAACTACAGCTATTCATGAGAATGTGAAATCGGAAAACAATAATTCCCAGCAGCTGCAAAGCAGCATCACTTTGTGTGAGTCCACAAAATGTGGAAGCAGGAATTGTCCATCAACTTTGCATGGGCAAAATAGCCTTTAAAAGTAGCTCACCACCCCCGGCATGTGCTTAAGTGTTTTGGGGCTCTAAGGCCTAAGAAATGGTGTTCTGTTTTTATTTACTGCTGTTGAATTGTCAAGATATAGGCTGAGAGGTGCACGTGAACCCTCAGAGTGATTAGGCAATCCGGATGTTAGACATACCCTTGTCTAGATCATTTTGTCTAGATGCTTTTAAGGGTTATTCCATTTCAGGTGGAATTCCATTCCATTCTTTTTTCAAGCTAAAAATCATGACCATGCTGCAAAAGGCCAAATTCATCATAGTAATTATTAAGGTATTATAAATGTAACAGAAGCCTTATAAAAACAGAGGAGATGAAATACTTTGTTTTGCAGCCCTTGGATATTTACCAAAACAGTGCTCTTGTTTTATTCTTGGACCTCTGAGTGACTCTCTTTGTTTTCCAAATGCTGCAATGAGAGGACTTGCTGGGCACAAGGCCTCATGGATCTGCCACCGCACGGCCCGGGGGCGACACCTGCAGCTGTGGGTTCTGCCAGACCGCTTCCCATATTGTCCCATATGAGCTGGAACAGGCCCTCTTCCAAACAGGAGAGGTGCCGTGCTCATCCCTTCTCCGCTCGGCCATAATCGCACGCGGTGATTGCAGTGCTGCTAATGGGAAGCTGTCTCTGCTCTCGGGTGAGTTTGATGAAGTGGGAGAAAGAGACCCATCAGACAGGCGGTTTAATTGCAGTCCTGCATCGCTCCGAAAGCTGAGCAGTCCCTGCGCTGTCCTCTGCGGTGACACAGAGATGCGCTGCTCGCAGTTCAGAGGATGTGGCAGCATGTCCAGGCTCTTGTCAGGACTAGCCTAACCGTGCCTTGGTTCTTGCAATGTATTTACAGGCCTTTGTTTTTTTATTTTTGTTTTTAAGTACTGGACAAGAAGCCGGGGAAAAGGACGTGGTGGTGGGGAGAACACCTATTTAGAAGGAGGAGCCTGTAGAAAATGCTGCTGCATTGCTTTTCGTCAACAGAATCCATTGCAAGCATTAACTGATTATCTCAAAATGAAAATATTGATGCACTGATGTATGTCCATTGTAATGAATTTTCATTTCCCAAAAACGTTTTCTTGTAGCATAGAGGATTTTTGTTTATTTTATTATTATTTAGAAAACATACTAGACGTTTTCTAGACAGAACAGAATTTACAATAGTTTCTCTGCATAAATCCATAAAAATTAGTGCTGCTTAACTACTGTATGGTGTGTAGTGGAAAAGGCAGACAGTGAAGAAACTTTGCTTTAATGAGTTCTCGGGACCATCTCTCCACTGACATTTTAAAATATTCCTCGTCTGTTCTAATTCTACAGAATTTCTACCATCTTTTCCATTTCTCTGCTTTGATTTCAAAGGATGAAGTTTTGAAATATAGAGCAAAATTATAATAAAAAGACTTCAGGATTCAGCATCTAGAACTGAAAAATAGAATGATCAGCCCAAGCAGAGCACTTGCACAGGACAGACAAGATCTATAAAGAGAGGAAGAGCAATGGCTGGAAAGCTTAAGAATTGGAATTTTTGTTCAAGGTCGCTTCATTACTCTGGAGGTTAAGGAATTTTAGGAAATAGAGTAAGCAAATTACCATTTTTGATTGCAGATTAATAACATTCCATTAATATCTGTTGAAAATAGGTGTAAAATAAGAATGAGAAATACAAAAAATTAAAAGAAAGGCAATCTTAAACAATGAACTAAGAGAACAAGCTTTTTTATGCAATTAGAATTTAAAATTAAATGTTTTTAAAGGGTTTTGTAGCTTGCCAATATCATGGAAAAAACTAAAATGTCAACAATAATGGAAATATATGGCTTTAGAAATGTTTTCAAACATTTTTTGTATTTTGCTAAAATATTCTTGATACAAAATTTAAATTTTTGCGTTAGTCCTCATTATGGCAAAAATTGCTATAATTTTTGGTGTATCATGTGGTTATGTGGTTCAGTAAACCCATTCTTTATGTAATCTCGAAGAAACAGGACCTGCTGAAAGAATAGGATGAGGTTCCTGTTTAAAAGTGGATTGTGCTATAAAAAAAAAGTCTTTTGAGAGAACATCAGGATAAACTGAACTTACCAGCACTTAGTTTAAAAGACATTCTGGGGAAGGCTGAGAAAACCATAGTTTAGTGCATTTATGCCCTATTCTGCTTCAAGATGGAGCTAGTTATGAATATTTCTTTTGTTCCTTCAAAAATTAACTTGTCTGTCTATCTCATGATGTAGCTGCAGCTCTGTTACGAACTTCTAAGGGCTCTTGTTAGGAGATCACTCAGGTTTTAGGTAGATGTAATTAGCAGTGGGTTATTATCATGTATTTTCTAATCTCTCCAGTAACAAAACTTTCTCTCTTCGGCAGAGAGCCTGTGTAATACTCTGAATTTGCATATTACTTCCCTCCTCCAGGCAAGATAGCAAAACTCAGTATTGTGCAGAATTTTTCAACTTCGTATCTTAAAATCTTGATTATGACTGCTTGGACATCACAGAAAACTGAGCAGTAGTGGAAACTGTGTGGGTAGAAGACCATCTTTAAGTAGGGAATATAAAGGCAAATCCTTAATCTTTAAATATATTCCTCTGGAAGTATTTCACTCAAATGCCCTGTATTTTTAACATAGTAATTCCATCATATAACCTATTTAAAATGCTTTTCTTCAAGATCTTTCTGAAACTTACCCCAAGAAATCTTAAGACTTCAGATGTGTTAAAAGGGAAAAGGTCAGACAAAATTAAAGTTACTATGCTGGATACTATTTCTACTAAAAAGTAGTTGGAGTTTTTATTCTTTCATTCCAAATTTGAATTTTAATTATAATGAAAGATATAGTTCAGCTTTTCTGACAAATGATAGAGTGAAAAGTGTCTCAGCCAGCCTTAATGATCTCTTTGGAAGTTGAACAGTCTGTAACTTTCTTGTAAAAAGCCAAATGACTGCCATGCCTTAGAATGCTAAAAACTTCACCTGTATGTAGGACACAGGAGTTGACATTGTTTAAAAATACTCTTAAAAATCTGAAGGTAAATACAAAGTTTTGCACACAAAATGTTAGGAAATGACAGCATTAAGGCAGTGACAATTTTATACAACATAATATATTTTAATAGTGTTTTTTTTTCTCCTTTCCATTGTATGGAACAGCCCAGGAAGGGATAGAGCATGCTCAGAGTAGAAGAAACTTTTCAAGGAATATAGGTATATGCTGCAATAAACACTACCTCAGATGGCTTTTTGGTTGTGGCAGTTTTGTTTATTTTGGAGATTTTCTATGTCAAAGGAATTTATGCAGGATATTTCAGGGACAATAAAATGGCAGACAGAATTCAGGGCAGATGAATATGAAGTGATACATCCTGGGTAAAATGAGCTTTACATTTAAGATGCTAGTGATGAGCTGACCACTAGCAGTCAGGAATGAAGCCTGGATAGACCATTGAAATGTCTTCTTTAAGGGTCTTGTAATTACAAAAGGCTTCTACTGCAGTCAAAATGACGAGCTGGACCAGTGCTTGGAAGACAGATCCACTGAGGATCTAACTAGGTAAACTCTACGGAGTTTAGGATATCCCCTGAGCTGAAAAATGCCTGAGCCTGCGGAAAGTAAAAATTAGTGGAGAGAAATATTTTATATGCTTGACTTGTTTCTTCTTTTCTCTGAGCGTTGACTTTTGGCTACTGCTGAAAGCATCATGTTGTGCTTAGGTGGAGCCCTAGTCTAAACCATGCTTGTGTTTCTATGTCCCTTACAGGGACATTCCATTCTTAATGGAATTCTCTGTCCTGAGCCCCTTCCTCTTCCCTGCTGCCCACCCAAAGTCTGCAACAGGTAATTTCCATGAAATTATAAACTGAATATGAAAATAAATAAAACACTATTCAAAAATCGTATACATATAATTATAGGTGTATGCACGGTTGGAGAAAAGGAGGATTGCTCATTTTTTATCATGTTGGGAAATTTAAGGGATTTCAAATGACATTAGTGACTTTTTCAAAAAGAAAATGCTATTTCCTGCTCTTAGTTGTGACTTTGGGGTAACACAGTGTTCTTGTGGAGCTGCACTGCAGCGTGGGTAATTACATATTGCTCTTTTGTTTGGGATGGTCTTTACTTGCTTTAAGGTGTTTTCAAAGCACGTGTATTTTTCTGTTAGGTTAGAAACTTAAAACTCTGAAATGCTTGAATACAAGTGCATTTCTTGTCAGCAATGATGAGTATTCCAGCCATGTTAGCATCTAGAAAGTGTGTGAAACCATAGAACTTTCTGTAGAATGTATATTTGAAGTTAGTTTATTTGCTGTAAATGTGAGTCTAATGATTATATTTAGCCTGCTACCCAAAGCTATGTGTTTGTGTCCAACCTACCAGATATTAACCACCACTAAAAACCTGCTCTTCAATTACTGTACAGGAATCTAACAAAACTTTTCAAAACTTAACTCTCTATCAGTCCAGTGGAGAGAGGAGAGGGGGAGAAGGAAAAAAAAAAAGAAAGAAAAAGAAAAAAAAGTGGATAGCTAAGGAATTGTCTTCAGGTGGAGACTTCATTCAAATTAAGTAAAGCAGCTCTTTTTCAGAAGGATCAGAACTGATGTGACCTTACTTTAATTTCACATAATTCATTTATTGGGTAAATTAAACCAAACAAAGTCTATTTTTATTCAGAATGAGAGGGTCTTTACAGAGACTGCATTAATTGTAACTATTCCACCTTCCTGATTAATATTTAACTTTCCCGAGTTAGCCTGTGCTTGTAACTTCTCAGGAGCCCTTAAGAGGTGTCAAGACTTTTCAGTGAGGGCAAAAATGTATTAATTTTTTTTAACCAGCTAATAACTTTCTAAATATACAAAGATAACAACCTGCAAATTAATGCTAAAAAGAAGGGAAAGTAAAAATTATGACTTAGGAAAAGCTGAGGTACAACATTAAACATTTAGTACATAAAAAAGGGTGAAGAGAGAAGATGGAGGAGAAATGAGGCATATAGAAATAAATGCCCATATGTGCACAGGCATTGGTAAACTGATATTAGTGTGTAATAAATTTATTTATTTTCTTTCTAAATGCAGTGTACTGCATTCTGTACTTGGCACAAAAGTATGTCAGTATAACATGTTATTCCAGATATTGGTATGCATTTAGACTATGCTTTAACATGGTAAAAAGTGGTATGGATTTTTTTTTTGTTGGTTTTCTTTTGTTTGTTTGGTTTGTGTGTGTTTTGTGTGTGGGGGGCTTGTGTGTGTGTGTGCTTTAAATTCTGGTCTCATATTTGTTGCTTAATAGCTGTAACCTCCATGAACAGTTAATCCTATAGACACTACTACTGTCCACAGAGTTGGACCAGTAACTCAAATCAAGAGTTTGGTGAGACACTGAAGTCTGTGGTGGTGTGCGTGGCGACACCTGCTCCAGTTGAGTTTGACACATCTTCTATCCTAAACTTTTGGGTTGGGAAATGTAACCACTGTTACCACCGTCATGCTGCACATGTGCGTCTCTGAGAGCCCTCACATACCCACTGTCCCCACGCACCAAGTGCTGAAACATCAATGCTGATGGAGGTGAATGGGGACAGCAGGGCATTCCTGCCCCTGTGAAGAATTGCCAGATGAAGTGCTCAAAGCTCATCAAATAACCACTGTAGTCTATTGTGAGAAACTAATTGAATTGCTTGTATTGCTTACAGGAAGTTCTGGACCAATATTAAATTACTTACCTGTTGTCTGTTCAGTATCATACTTTGTCAGCAATTGAAATGTCATCCTTTTCAGATGATGTAGGAGTAAGGGCAGAGCTTTTGTGACTGAGCTACTGAAGTGTATTTGTTGATCTAGTCATGGCATAGAGCAAAAGATTGTAGTTTTATGAAGGAGGAAACTGAATTTAAAGTGATAGAATCTTCTTCCTGAGTAGGCAGATTACTGTGTGTCGTCTTTGATTTAGAGTATAAGTTATCTTGTACCATACCGGCAGAATAGCACAGAATAACAGAGCTGAGAAAGTACAGTATCTAGGACTTTCACTGCCTATATATTGACTGTTTACTTTGATATAATGAAATTTCTTTAAATATGTGTTTAACACCCGCATTTATGCATTGTTGATCTAGGTGAACAAATCTAGGTTTGAATGCATTTAGATTTTCTGTCTGTCACAGTTTACTCATAAGATAGAAGTCCTGTCTTCCTGCATGTGTTGAATGTATGAAGAAAAATTAATTTGTTCTAGGGATTTTCTTTTACAACAGTACTTCTTCCTGGAAATGTAAGACTTTTAATTTGCCTTCTGCAATACTAGGGACATTTTTTAAAATTATTTTCTTTTGTATTTAGTTCCTCTGCTTCAGATATCATCTCTATCATCTTGAGTCCTAAAGTAGCATTATATAGAAGAGGTTGAGGTGAAATTTTTGAGGTCTTGCTTCCCACACGATTCTTGTGATGGGAACTGGCGTAACTCCATGCTGTGTCGATGTGGATTATGATTTCCCACAAAACACCTCCTTGGCTGTCAGTTCTGCAAAAGTCTCTTGTTTTGTGGAAGGACAGAAGTGCTTGTCAGTTTTGTTTATGGTCTCTGTATCGTCATTTTTTTTAAAAGTCTTTAATAGACGTGTTGGAAGAGCTGGGCACCTCCCTTCCACGGTTATACTACTGTGTGCAAAGGAAATACGTAGAAAAATAAGAACTCATCAGTGGAGCATTGCACTGATCGTGGTGGGCAGCCAAGGCAGGTTGTAGGCACGAGATCTCCATCCCATAGCTGGGAATCACATAACTGGTAGCTGGAAAGAGTGAAATGCTTTTCCTGCTGCAACACAGCTGCTTTAAAATAACACTAGACGCTCTGCCTACTAATGAGGCTTTCCACAAAAATAGATGGAGTAAAGCACAAGGGGTGACCGCTGTAGCAGTGTACCTGCCTGGAGGTGCTGGGAAGCACTGGCCAACTTTGACAAGACAAAGGATAAGAGACAGAAATGGTTCCAGCATAGTGAATCAGAAGTATGAAATGGAGGTCATTGAGCACCTATGGATCTAATAGGCCTTAGGAGAGCTGTGCGGTGTTGAGGCTTTAGCAAGGTCTAAAGCTAAGTCACAGATAGGGAAAGGTGCATATGTATATATTAGCACCAAGATCTGTTTATTTGTTTGTTTATTTTCCTCCTTGGTTGTAGTCAGCAGTGAGTTTTATCCCTGCCAGTGCAAGTCCAAATTGTTTTTTCCTGTCTGACTTTGTGAAGTTTATCTACATAGTTTTCTATCTGCCTGCTGTCTTTCAGCATCTCTTCACTGCATTACTTCGTCTTGCACGAAACCTTCACTTCACTCTAGTAAAAAATGAATATCATAAGCAAGTGTTGTCACCTGCATTATTCATCCTCCTTTTCAGAACACTTGAAGTATTGAACATCAGGAGCTTCATCCTTGATCGCCTAGGGACTTGCTCTTTTGTGCCTGATATCTACTCCATTTTCTTATCACTGTCTTTTTCCTTATCTATAAATCCTTCTTGATAAATCTTTTTGTCCAGAGTTGCAGACAGAGCAAAATGAAGCTAAGGCATTTAAAAATAGATATCCTGTTAAAATAGTGAATGCAGATCAAAGGGTTTCCACACAGACCCTGAAGGGGATCAGGCCGTGCATCTTGCCCCCCTAGAGATCACTTTCTCCATGCATTCAGTTGTGGGCCATTCATTTGCTTAATTGGCACTTTAAAGAGTCTTTCTTTCTTTTCTGCCTTTTCTTCCTTTCTTTTCTATTAAGAGGTCATTTGGACCTAGAGGAACTGAAAGGAGCCTCAACTGCGTATGTTCTTCCAGAGTCCAAGCAGACATCACAGTGCTGCTCCCGAACTGGCTGTGCCGTGTTCCCTTGGTCCTGGTAGAACTAGGTAGTCTGCTGCCTGTCTCAAGTAGGGAGGTTAAGGAATTAGTATCTTTGTGCTGGAGTCCTGCAAAGCTCAGTCAAGAAGGTGATGTGTTCAACGTACACCTCTATGTGCACAGGAGCACTAGGCTCAATACAGAGTAAAGTAGTCAGGATACCTTTTATCCAGTAGTGACTGATAAATTGTGTTTTTTATAAATGTAGTTACAGCATTTACTTGTCCTAGAAAGAGTCATTGGATCCCATATCTATCACTTATGAGAAGGGCTTCATCCAAACAGAGGAGCTTTTACTGTCTAGTTTATTGATCTTTTATTGTCTCAAATATTTAATTTGTTGCCAGGTAACTGGTCTCCTAGTGACATACACACAAAAAAAGTTAATATTACTTAAAATTCATCACATGCTTTTTTTTTTTTTTTTTTTTTTTTGTGGATTTTGTTTCCTTACCCCTCCCCAGGTTGACAGTGATAGCTCTTGGAAATTCCACATGCTTAAATTTCATGACAAGCTATGAAAGATTTCCGCTGGTGAACATTTCAGCTGGTGAACTAAACTACCCAGTTTGCATTTGCAAAACAGGGTGAATTAACTGAAAGATCCTGAAATGTGGATGGATGTTTATTAAGTTTAATTTGTTTGTGTCTCTACTGTACGGGACTTATGTGAATGGAAAACTACGTAAGAAAAAAGCTGAATGGAACTTTTATATTCTAAAAATAAGTTCACTTTTTAGATTTATATACTGGTCATGGGTTTTAGAAAATTACTTTTGTCAGTTTGTTTTTTTTAATACTTATTTTGAACAATTCTGTTATATATTGCATCATAACTTGAAAAGTAAATTTAAACAAATAAAGAATTCTGTTCCTCTGATAAGAGTTACACTTGTGAATTGTAAAATTGCTGGTAAATTAGGGGTAACTTTTCTTTTAGTGTGTTGCTGAAAAAGGGAACCTCTCACTAATTCCTCAGGATGCTCCTTTGGTTTTCACTCTGCCATAAATGTTCTCTGTGTTCCAGGAACCATTATAATGCAGAGTGGGATTACAGAGAGGAAAGATGTTTTACACAGCAGGCATGGAGGAAATAAGGAAATACATGTGTCCTTAATCAAGGTCAGCGTTTTGATCTTTTCCTTCCTATAGGTATGTGGTATAGAGCTGTAGTGAGAAAGAACAATTCTAGGGGATATTCTTTACCCACATATGTTCCGTTATGGTTTTGTTGTTTCTCCACACTCTTAGGAACAGATGTTTCTGTTGATGTGTGTGTGCATGTATTTCTCCAGGTCAAGCTACAGAGTGGCATTAAAATGGCAGGTTGCTTTTTCTCTCAAACATCTAATTTGTGTGCACCAAGTTGGAGAAGTGTTTCTGAAAAACAAAAGATAGACTCCCCCAATAATCATCAATTACTGATACACAGGGCATGTAAGCTGTCAGAAGCAGCGATCGTTTTTGTGTGATGTCTCCCGTGATGCACAAGAGCTTGCTCCCAGAAACTCAGGTTATTTCTGCAGCAGAAAAATGGTTCAATGGTAGGAAGGGATAGAAAACTTCTCTTTTCCCCCTCAAAGTAATATATTTTATCCTAATTTCTTTCTGCCATCACTAGGCAAATATTTACTGGAAATAAAAATCCAGGAGTTCATTAACTTTCAGGCTATTCTAATGCAGATTATAAGCCACAGAATTTGTTAGGTATTTAGATATAAGAAAAAAAAATACTGCAAAAGCCTATATCTTAAGATTCCTATGCTCCTGAGATAGTATACTTCTATATTCATTGTTCTGGGGAAAATGTGTAGTTGACTCTTATTTTTGAGGTAGTTAGTAAGTAGTTATTAAGGTAGCTGTTAATTGAAGTCCAGTTCTCTAACCTAAGGGTACTACTCAGTTAAGACATTTTTTTTCAGAGAAAACAAACACCACAAATTGCAAAAGGAATTTGAATATAGCCAAATAATTTGTTTTCCTAATGGACTTGCAGGATTCTCATGAGGTATTTGATATAGCAGGTATTAATCTCTTGTACTCCGGAAGTGATTTCTTTTATAAAAATTGTTTTGCTTCCACATAGTTTATTTGCTTGGTTTTCTGGGCTTTAAATAGAAATGAAGTATTCAGTTCTCTGCTTGTCTGACCTTTGCTTCAGGGTGGTTTAGCTTCAGCAACTCTCTGCTATATTCATTTAAGAGTTCTCTATTACCTGAAATGCTTTTTCCCCCTTTTTTATGCTTTTGATCCCATGTTGCTTCAATATGAGTGGTTACTTGATTGAAGAAGGAAAAAAAAGTTTGCTTTGCTTTTTAATACAGTAATGGCATTTCTTTTTTCCAGCCCGCTAGTCATCTTTAAATTTCACATATTCCTCAGCTAGTGCCCACAAACCACAAATTTCTCTCTTGATTCTTTACTGTTTGTAACTCCCCTGCTGTTCCTCTTGGCTTGTACAACTCTGGCCACTTAACATGAATAACTATGTTCTTTGCTTTCAGGATAGTGCCCTAATCTGTGGGTCAGGGCACAACAATGATCTTACACACTGATCATTTTAAATTAAACGGGCAATTTGGACATAATAGATTTGGGACGTGATAGAAAAGACTAAAAATACAATATGACTGTAACTTTGAATGTATGCAGTAGCAAATACAATAAGATACCATAATGATTACTTTTTTAATTGCTTTTTTTTTGTAGCCTTTTGGCTTCATGGTAAGCGTACATGGACTTTTTCAGGGCTAGTTTTCTGTGCAAAGGATATTTTCATTCTGTCAGCTTGATTTTGAATGAAGACACTCTTGATTTTGGACAAGTTATTTGCATTTCCTCCTAGTCTTTTTTTCATCTCATGTCACATGATGTTTTCTATGTTGTCCAGAATTTGTTTAATTCCTCAAATTGGTTAAGTTATCTCTCTGAATTTAGAAGAGTTATAGACAGAACAATGTCACTTTTCTTCTTCTTTCCTTATGCCTTCATGGCATTTTTTTTTTTCTTTTATAATACATTATAGGCCTCATGCTGAACTACCTTAAAACCATAGTGACCATCTGTTCTTTTGAGGATCAACGGCTGTCAATTATGACCCTATTCTTTGTGTTTTTATGAAAAAAAAAAATGTTTTTAAACATTCTGCTGTGCTTTCTGTCTCAAGAGAATTTGCACTTCATTCCTTCATTTATGATTTTTTTTTCTTATTAATTCCAGTTTTGATATTAACTGCTTTTGGAAATCACTTAAATGCAAGTAGTTGATCAATGACCCATTCCTGGTGTGTTTGGAGGGGTTTGTAACCCCAGCCTCTGCAGAAGATTCTCCCAGCTCACATATAGACTTTCTTAAAGATGGGTTGCCCTGCTTTTTCCTTCCCTTTAATTTACTTTCCATCCTAATGTAGCTTCCTCAAAGGCCTGATGTGAACAACTGGTCTGTTTGTGGATGCTTTGAAAGTCAGCAGGCTTGGGCTTTTTGCCAGTTTTTAATTGGGGCCAATTACTCCTCTGAGATCTGGGTGAAGGAACTTGCTTCTCAGTGTTGATAAAAAGTAAGATAGAGAGAATGCATTAGTGCTTCTAGCAGCTTTCAAAGCAGAAAGGTCGATGAGAATGCCTTGGCAGTGGCCATCCTGTCATGCAAAGAGCAGATGGAAATCTACATGAAAGCCATAAAGGCAAAGCAGAGTAAACAGAATAAAAATGTTGGACTGGAAGCTGCTTTGAAGAATTTATGTACCTAGAAAAGAGCGTAGAATACAAAGCCTCTTTCCTACTGCCACTGGAATGGGCTGTTGGTTTTGCATCGTATTTTTATATGTTTTAAATTAGGATAGAATAAATGCTATTTTTTCTTCTGGAAAAAAAGAGGAGTGCACTTACGACTTTGTAGATTGAGTGCTGCTGTGGTCTCCTTGGAATAAAGAAATCCTATAAATTAAACAGCACCTCAGGGAAGGTGGCAGACTGTGTTTGGAATGTGATAAAATGCAGGATGGGATTTATTCCTTCTGTGTAAAAGAAGTTCTTTATTTCTGCAACACAACCTCCCTGGTTCTGCTGATTTCTGATACATGAGAGCTCTTGCTGTTGTGACATCCTCAGTATTAATACAGTGAACTTGCTTCTTCCTCCAAGAAGAAGCTACAACAACTCAAAATCATATTTTCTCAAGACAAAATTACAATCCTAGTTCCAGAGAGAAAAAAAGGTCTCATTTAATCAATAATAAAATACAATCTAAAGCATTAATATTTTGCATGATTTTTCATTTTAGTTGATCTGAAATCCAAATGAATGAACAATCAAAGCCAAAAATCTACTGTAAATTCCACTAGTTCCCTGATGTCTGGAGAGAGCTTTCTGGATAAGAGAAATTCTTGGAAAAAAATCTTGAATAATCCTCATTTTGTTTCACAATTAATGCTGTGTTTTTTTTTCACAATCTGCTGAATCAAAATAATTTTAACGCTACTTCAATATAAGTGAGTGCTTTTTAGAAAGCAGTTTTTCAAGGTGTCTCCTAGTCTATATGATGTCCATAGAGATTGTTGGGGTTAATGAGGACTCTGTTGGAAGCATCCAGTTAATTGGATGAATATTGTGGTCATTTCTGCGCAGTGAACTGCACATCTGTTACCAAAATACTAGTGACTTTTTACTAAAAGAACAACCTGAATTAGCACACCCTTCTGCATAGAGGTTACTACTGCTTTTTTGTCCCTTTTGTTTCACTTGTATACTTTCCTCCCAATAAAACTGTGCTTCCTTAAGAACTGGTGTCATTTGCATACTTAATCTTCCTAGATGATGTCTACAGGAACTCAAGGAAAAATTTCTTGACAGTGAGAGTGACAGAGCACTGGAACTGGTTGCCCAGAGAGGTTGTGGAATCTCCTTCTCTGGAGATCTTCAAAACTTGCTGGGACGCAGTCCTGTGTGATGTGCTGTAGGCAACCCTGAGAGTGCAGGGGCCTTGAACTAGATGATCTCCAAAGATTGTCTTCCAACCTTAATGATTCTGTGATTCTATATTAATCAACAATGCTCTAGGGAAACTTCATTTTGTCCGCTGATGACATCTTTCTGGCTGTACAGTGTAGTTTATGAATACGCCTAACTTTGACAATTGGTGTTCCAATGCCTGTGCTTTATACTAGCCCCTTGCATGTTTTTGAAGCATTTAGCAGAGAATTCGAGTCATCCAAACATAGCTGTGCTGGAAACAAGCACAGAAAAATGATTCGAGACACTGATACTCAGTTCAACTTTGTTATAGCAAATATAAGGTTTTTCTCATGTATTACAACATTAAGGAATATTGTAATATTTTCTCTACTTAAGAGTTTTATAGCTACTGGCATGTGATTTCACATAGGCTTTATAAGAAGTCAATAAGAAGTTGAGATTACCTTTGACACTAAATGTACTTGTCTATTCCTGCAGATCTTCCTTTTTTCGTTTTTTTTCTTGTTTTTTGTTTGTTAAAGAAGATCCTTCCAATGCCACTACTGTATTTCTCTCTCTCTCTCTCTCTCTCTCTCGTGCTAGAGTGAGTGTATGAGTTGCAGGAAAATGTCTACAAGAATTTAAATAATAACCAGAAAACACAATTTCTTCTGTATTTTAGGAAAATACTGTCTTCCTTTGAGAAATAGGTTTACTCTAGACAACTACTTGCTGTTTGAGCATGTGTGTGATAAAATACATGAACCTATTTCAGTCATAGCGTGCAACGACAAGGCTAATACATGTACATTACAATAAATCATAAGATTGAACTTACAAATCTAAAAGATGATGAGTGGGGTATCTTAAAGTGCGAAGGAAAAATAGCGGAAACTGAAGGTTTGGAACTAAATAGTATTTCCTTTAAAGTGAAATAATGGGACTCATATGCCAAGGAGAACAGATGGCTCTTCAAGTTGGCCTGAAAAACATCAGGGAACTGTGAAAGAAGGATCTATGCCTTGTTTTGGAGAAACAAAAAAGGGCAACAGATTTTCAGAAGCATGGAAAACAACAAGGCTAACAAGGTCTTAAAAAAGTGCAGAAGTCTGTCTAAATGGAGTGAGCTGGTTGCACTATTTCTTAAGTATGAAACCAAAATTTTCTGAGGTAGAAATTGTTCTAGTTACAAATGAGCAAATGTCCCATGAATTTTCATTAGACTGTTCTGAAGGAACATGCAAAGGAATGGAGATTTATTAAGATTAAGGAAAACTGAAAATTGTGTGCCTGCCCTCTAGTTATCTAAGTGGATTTTATCTGAAAGTGGCATCCTGAGAGGGATGTCAGGGAGCACATGGCAAGGCTTGATGTGTTAAATGAGGGCAAGAACTAAACATTAATAAATTCATGAGCATTGCTTGTAACACTCTGCAGTTGATTTTTTTTTTATTTTATTTTTCTAAAAGGCTGTCAGTCTCAGCTGATTCCCTGACCTGCATCACTTTACAAACTGTTTTCTGAGAATGAAAGAATTGTGCAGGGAGTTATACTGGGCTGTACTGTTTGTTAGTGCTTCTGCTGCGTGCTCTTAGGTTTCTCTGGTCTTCTGGCTCTTGAGTGGATGTTGTACATACTATTAATCAGAAAGTAAAATAGTATGTCTTTACCTCTCATAACTATAATAATTTACATTTTCATAAATCATTATAATTAATTTTTTTATTTCTATATCCTTACAGTAACAAATCTTGTGCCTTAAAAAGAGGCATGCCATTTAATCTTTCCAAATAAATTAAGCTACTAATATTTCCAAAGTGAGTAGGTAGATAGTGCTTGCCACATTTTCGTAGGAAGGAAAAATTCCACAAGTGCTAAGGAAAACCAGAAGCAGATTTCCTGGGGTAGTTCTGAGGCTTGTCAGGCTACAAGATTATTTTACTTCCAAGTGCCAGTTCCAGATTGTTATAAAAGTAAAGCTTGCTTTTAAAGTGAAGAGATGCTAGAAATCGAGTTCTCCTCCAGCCTCATGCCCTCTGTTTGTGGCATGATGTTCTGGTGTTCTCCTTTTCCCTGCAGCAGAAAGGATGCAGCGCAGTTGGATATGGCTTTTCCTTGGGATGCCAAGGCTCTGGCTCCTCTCTGTAGCCGTATTGGCAAGCAGCTCTGCTCAGTTTGTGAGCCTGGTACTGGACAAGTTTTGCCAGAGGCCGAAACCCTATTCCTAGGTGTTGGGGAAGGAAGCTGCTTCTAGGGGAAGAGCTTCACTTGACATAGACAGTTTTTCTTTCCCTTGGTCACCACCGCTGGTTTCCTTGATGGGGGATGCAGAGAGGATAATTGGATTCTACCTGCAGCTCTATAAAGATGGTCTCTAATTTTTTGCTTCATCTAAGTTTCTCTTTTCTAATTAATCTTTAGTGGAAAATTAAGTTTATTACTTATGTGCCTGTGTTATTTTCTTCAGTTCCTTTATTTTAAAGTATATGCCATAAAGTACAGTGAAAGAATGAATTGGTAATATTCATTAATACTGCTTTCACTCAGTTAAATTTTCTTCTGTAGTATCTTTTGTACTATGCAAAATATGGCAATGGGACTATATATCATGAAGATAAAGCTGTCAGTGCAACTGAAAGATATCTTTTTAGCGGAAAAAATATATTCCTATTAAAGCAATAGATATGCAAAGCCCTGTAAAGTGGTTTTACAGAAATTGCTAACTCAGTCAGGCATAGTTAATCTGTACTTAGGCTATATCTATGTAGCTATATATTGTATGTTGTGTCTATTCAGAAGATAGATTTCTAGCGAAGTTTGATTTTTTTTTCTTTTCTCCCTTTTAAGGGTTATAATTTTTTCTTTTAGCTGCTGAAGTGGGATAATGTTAAAGTAGCTGCCCAACTTTTCACTCTTGAATGAAAATACCAGACAACATATATTTTCTATTTACATGCATATATATACACGATCTATTTTAACTTTGAATATTTGAAATATTGTTCTCCTCTTGAACTAGTTCTTTTGAAACTACTGTATGCATTATGTATGATACTGCAATAGAGGCGTTTGGTCTTTTAAATATTCCTTATTGCATGTAGGGCTGATACTCAGCCTAAGAAAAACAGAGCTAATTTTGTGTTTTACAGACAGTTGTTCTTCAGGCAACTTTGCTGTTCTCTATTTGAAAAGAGATGAACTTGTGGCTTGTGAATACCCTCCTAGCCCAAAACTTCTGAGAACCCTGCAGAGTGTTCGCCTTTCTTCCCTTTCCCCAGAAAGCAAGGGGATCCCACCCTTGTCATTTTTATCTTGCAGAAGCTTGTTTTAATGGATAACGCAAAAGAAACTTGAGGATCAACTAATGGAACGCTTTGGTCTGGCCGGTGTTTGAGAAGCAGGTGAGACTTATAAAGCGCCCCCCTTTCTAGAAGCTTCTGGGAAAAGTTTACTGTGTTCCACGGAATGTAAAACGTTATTTATTCATAAATTGAAAAACCGCAAAATTCATCAATATCAATGAGTTTTAACACACATTTTGGAGTCTTTTTCTTTTTTTACCTATATCCATGGTAAATTATTTCCTAAGGTGTAAGTTCAGGTCTATTAATTACTCAGCAGTTGTTTCAAACAGCACATTATTCTTGTTTGAGTTAATTAAAAATCTGTCTTATTTATCCTCTTGCAGGACTTTTGAATCTGTCATGCTGCCCTGGCTGGTGTTTGTGTGTCTCTGTTTAGATAGATAAAACAATTTTTATATTGAACATTCTGCACCTGTTAAATTTGATGGCAGGCTAATCAAGCCCAGATGCTGTAATAGAAAATATTCAGTGGAATGACTTCTTGAGTTCTTTTTTCACATTTAGCAGCTGGTTTGGCAGCAGTAGTGTTTTTTTTCCCTAGAACAAAAAAGGATGTGCTAAGAGGGATGGAACAGTGTAACGATGCCCAAGCTGAAGTAAGAATCACTTCACAGGAGCTAGAAATGACAGCATCTGCTAGATGAGTGCTTTCAAAAGGGGAAAACTACCCAATTCCCTTGAGCCAATTTTGATTGGGGAACGTAGATTAGTCTTGCATGAGTGGACTTATTTTTCAAGCCAAAAGGATATTTTTTTGTTTGTTTGTGGAAGTTCCAAGTGTCTCTGAGGATTATACTAGTCTAGCAGGAGTAGGATAATAACATTAATGATTACATTTTAAAATCTTGTGAGGATTTCAGTCACTGCACATGACATTTAACATTTTGTAGACCTTGGAATGCTTGCCTACAAGTAATAGTTCAGGCTAGAGGCATGAGGCATTGGCAGTGTTCCCACCGATTTCACTGTGGCCGGGTTTTTACCCTGATGTCTCAGAGTTGATTTCCACAAGCAGATCACTTGGCATCTGTTTTTTCTTTCTTTCTTTTTTTTTTTTTTTTCCTTTCATCATGGGCATAGTGTTTCCCTTGAAATTTCACTTCTGTCATACCTTATCATTTCACAGATCTTAGTTACGCAAGGGGCAAAATTTGCAACTGCTGTCTAAGATGCTGGAAATATCTGAGTTTTTGTGCTATATGCATATGTTCCACCTGAAAATATTGAGAAGTAGGCTGCTTGGTTGCTCTAGGCTATTTTATTCCAAGTGTAAGTTTGGGAACTCTTTTTACAGAAAGTTTTGACACTGTCTCAAGTACAACCGAGTATTCAAGACTTGCTGATCTCTACTGAGCAAGTCAAAAGATGAAGAATTCAACCTTCTGGAAAGGAAAGCAGCATTTGCTGAAAGGCAAAGGCAGGAATTTGATGACATCCCTGCCTGTCCAGGACTGGGGCAGGAGGAATGGGCTGTCGCTGCTCTTTTTGAGTTAAAAGCACTGAGGGTATTCTCTTCTCTGCTGTCCTCTTGACTTCAAGTTTTACTCTTAATTTTCTTGCTTTTCTTATTTAGTGGAAATAGTAGGTGTTTCCAAGACAGGACTTGAAGACCTCTCAGAGGAAGACTTTTTCCTTGTCCCTCAAGTGGTCAGCATGATCTAAAATGTAAGCTGCTTTTTTTCACTTCAACATGACGGTGTCTACTGTATTTACTGTGTCTTGTTAAGCATTGAGAGGGCTTGCAGCCCCCTCTCAGTGGGGTCTAATTGACAAGCCCCACGTTCTTCCTGACCGTGGCATCTCCTAAGGATCTTGGAATCCTTCTCATGGATAGCTAGTCTGTGGGCACTGCCCAGTGTCACAGTTACACACTATGGATGACTGAGCTGAGGTGATTTTCTAGCAGTGGTAAAGAGGTTGAGGGAGGTAAAGACACAATTAAATTGATGAAGAGCTTTTGAAGGGTAAAGAAGCTAGAGGTGGTGAAAGAAAACAACAGCAGCAAAGGTGTTAATGTCATGTGGTGAAATGACAAAAGTACTCATGAAAATCTAGAAGAAATAGAAGTGAAAAAATAATATAAAAAAGGAGAAACAGGCTGATTTTTCAGGTGAATCTAAAATCTTAAGCTTGCACATATTTGTGCTTATCTGGTTCTGCAGTGAATCTGCACTTTTAGCGTTTCCGAAATGCAAAGTACTTCTTAAAGGTTCTGCCTTGTGTTGTTCGTAGGAGTAGCAAATCACCGGGATGTCAGTTGAAACCAATGGACTCTTCTATTCATATTGATCCTTCTAAGCATCAGGGGCTGAACTTGCCCCCAGGCAAAAGTGGGGTATTAAATAGACTCAGATTTGAAAGCAAGAAAGAAGTATGCAAAAATACAAGGCAACTCTTTAGCTCTTAGATCAGGTAAGAGGCAGAACAGTTTTGTAATGGTTGGCAGAATGGGAAGGTACTGGAAAAATTTGGCCCTTCAGACTAAAGAATGCCTTTTTACATTTGGACTATTGTATCTGACTTACTAAGTTATCTTGGTGAGCAAACTAGTTTTTTGATCGTTTACCAAGGCTCATATGAGCTGAAACTTTATTCGCCCTTTCTGACACTATGTAAAGACTTCTAATAATGAAAGTTCCTATCGATTACAGCAGCTACTTGTTTCCTCTCTTGACTGTGCTTTCTGCTGCCTCCCCTAATCCCTGTCCGCTCATGTTGCTATAGGAGTCGATAGAATTTTTGCAGTAAAAAACACTGCAAAAACACTTTCTGATTTCTTTTGGAATCAGAAATGCCTGGAACACTTATTAACTTCCAGTTTCTGCTGTGAGTATGGACTCTTTAAGAGAGTAATAATGTCTCATACAATTTTCAAGCTAATCATAAAACCTGTGTGTGTTGTACAAGCTACTGTGGGAGACCTAATAATCCACAGGAGATAAGTGCCTGTTGAGGTGGCTGTGCATGTGTTTTTTTTTTTTTTTCTTAAGAATAAAAATATGATTATTTTTCTTTTTAAGCATTAGATTTAGATGTAGGAAGCAGGCTAACAGCTGTGCTGTAACAGAGATTGACTGTGGATTTACTTTAGAATTGAAAGATTAGATGTAGTGTTTTTGTAAGAGTTACTGGTGGAAAATAATTAAAGAAAATTGTTCATCTGGCATAGAAAATTAATTGCATAAGGAAGACCATACTGAAAAAAAATAGGACTTGAGTAAATAGATAAGAAGTTTGAACATTATATGCATTCCTCAATAAATATTTAATTTGAAAATGTACACAAAATAATAATCTTTGTATAGTGTTTCATGAAGAAAATATTATGGGTCTGATTAGAGATAAAAAAGACTTCTCATACTGATTGTTTCATTACATGCAAGTTGTCTGCTGGTACCTATATTTAACCTATTATGGCCTATGAAGTCCAGGTCTGCGAGGTACACCTCAGGATCATTTTTCTCACTGATCCTGGTAGGCATATATAAAATAGCATTTTTAGGTCCACAGCAAGCCTCTGCTTAATTTTTGTCTTCATAGAAAATCTGAATCACATTCACAATTATACTAGCAAAGTCATCTACAACCAAGGTTTAGAAAGAAAAGAAAAAGAAAGTAAAACTCCTGGCAACTTTATTTCTTGTTTCATTCTTGTGTAATTGCCCCAGGCTTTCATTTCAGGTGAGTTTAGTTTGGCCCTTTCACTGTGACACAGCTTCTCTTTAAGCTTGTCTTTAAAGATACACAAGAAATGGCAGGGTAGTTCTTGTCTCACTTTTAAAGCAGTGCTTTATGCCAGTAGGAAAATGCAAGCAGCATTTCATCAACCATGAAAGCGGTATGCGTGAGGCTCAGGTATGTCTAAGAGCACAGCAAGGATACGTTTTCAAAATACTAGGTTAACTCTTCAGAAGTTTATGCCTTTCAAGCTAATGCCATCACTACGTTGCAGTTTTATAATCATTCCCACATTAAATCCACAGATTGTCAAAGTAATTTTGTTTTAGATATTAGTGCATTTGGTCAAATAATTTTTAATAAAATGCTAAGTTGATGATTTTCTGCTACCGTAATGTACACTGTGGATCTAGATTTAGGCTATTTCACACTAGAATCTTCAGGAACTGCAGTGGATGAAAGTACATCTTAGTAGATTCTCTTTTTTTGTTGTTGTCTTTTTCTCTCATCTGTTAAGTTAATAGAAGAATTTACATGTCTAGTATTTGAGTTCTTCAGACTTCTTTCTTTGCGGAAACAGTGGATTTAACTCCTGGACAGAACAATGCAATTCTATGTCTTTGTTACAGAGGGAAAATTAAGTTTTTTATCTGCAACTTTGAAAGTGGATTTGAATCGACTTAGTATAGTTCTACACACTTTGTACACCTCAGACTGCTGTATGTCAAAGCCTATTTTGACTGTATTAGGAATAACTGGGAATACAGTTGTATCTTGCATTCAGTGTGCTCAGTCTGGCTCTCTGCCAGTTTGTCCTCTGCTGGTCACTGTCTAATATGAAATGCCTGTCTCAGTGAAAGCAATCACTTCTATGGAACAGCTTAGATGCATTGGTTCCAGAAAATATTGAACCTAATGAGCAGCGAGTTTGGTGCGATTCTCAACCTGCAGGACAGTTTTCAGGAAGTATTAAGGTTTTGCACTCTAAAAGTATTGGTTTGCAAAGCCAATGCTGCCAAATAGGAAATTAAGGAATCTTGACCCATTGAATTATTTCTGATGCTACCTAAATGTGAAAGTGAATATACTAGTATTTGAACCATGTAATGCTTACTGAAAAATGTTGGATTATGTGATTTGTCTGAATCATTTTATAGAGAAAAGCATGGACTGATTAAAGATAACCTGGATGAATTCAGTCAAGGGAGGTCATGCTCAATAAAATAAAACTTCAACTTGTGCCGTACTTTGAAGGTATCACTGCTAGGACAAAGAAGAGAAATTTGGTGTATGTTTAATATACTTCAATTTAAAAAAAAAAAAAAAAAAAAAAGGGACAAAGTTTTACTTAATAGCTTAATTTTAGCTTAATAGCTAAAATAAAGAGGCTAGAACACCATAAGGTGCTGTTAAAAGCAAATAGAAAAGAACAAAAACAAAAAAATAACAAAAAGTTGAAAACTTTTGTTGAAATGCTATGTGGCAGGCTTGTGACTCAAAGATCATTTTCATGATTCTTCTTGAATCTGACCTTTGGAGATACCAGTAGAAATATCACAATCCTCCTTTTGTTAGATCTGTAGTTGATGAGTTGCCACTGTTAAGTGTCTGTTTCCTTGGGACCTATTGCTTTTAGAACTGAATTTCTTATGTGTTTTTTGATCCAGTAAGTCATCCACCTTTTCTGTCTTTTTATTTATATTACTCTAGGTAGATACTTGCTCCTTTAGATTTACAAGCATAAACAGACATAGAAGTGTTTGGGATTGTTCCACTACATATATTATGTGCAAGAAACAGCAAGAAACAAAGATCAAACACAGCCAGTGACCTTTAGTCATTAGTGGCAATACCCATGGATGTTCTTCACAAATGTGTCTTTCTGTTCCTGATGGTCATGCTTTTTTTCTTCTTCTCATATATAGCTGTGAAAGATGCTATCACTGAAACTGTTATCATCTGGCTCCCACTGCGGTGACACTTCTGCTGAATGACAGGATGATCATTCACCAAAGAGCCTGGTTTGATGCATGGCCACAGCCCAGCTAAAATATTTAGGCACTGCACCACAACAAAACAAAGTTTGTTTCAGAGAGAAATGTGTTGGTTCCCTGCTACTGAATTCGTGTACTTAGCAGTATCCAGGAACGTTCCAGGCACTGGGGGCTGATTATCTGTACTGGTGCTGTGAGTAGTACCAGGGGCTGTCCTCCACGGGCAGTTTTTGTGCAGCTGCACTTTTCCGGAGAATGGGAGAGTTTGCTGAGGCGTGGGTTGTTCCATGCCAACAAATCAGTACTTGGGGAATGACATTCCACCAATTTATTAGCATTAAATTTATTAGCACAAATGTTGTTTTTCTGACTGAGTGCCACATTATGACTGAGGAGGAGTAGAAGCTAATAGGAGAGAACGTATTACATCAGCTGAAAATTAGTTGTCACTGTACATTGCCTGATAACATAAGGGTGATCCAATGCCATATTTTGAATTAAATGAATTAACAGGGTGTGCTGGTGCGTATAAGTTGTCATATTGTGGTCATATCTATTTGCGATCTGCTTGTCTGCCACTAGTGCGTTAGCTGAAGTGACTAACATCTGTCATCTGCTGTTTGTTCTGCTGTCCTCTCCCCAGTGACAGTGTGCAGTGAAGCATCGCATGTATTGAGAAAAACCTACTGAAACAAGTGTTCTGTATATATGTACACCAGAAAAGACCTGCTTTTTTTGCTTAGGCTAGCAAGGTTCGAATGATTTAAAAGTTCAAAGTCTAAAAACGTTATGCATTTAAAAATTGTCCAGCAAAGTTGTTCTTATTGAGAGTATGGCTTCTCATTTACCGTAACTACATTTGCAAACATTGAAATAGATGAAACGTCAGAAAGAAAATCCTTCTTCTCCCTCTCTGGAGATTTCTTGAAGGGAAAAAATAAGTGTTTATATCATATTTCCACACATACACATAAGTAACTGTCATCATGGGATAGAGAAGATGCCTTTTGAGTAGACACTGTAATAAATGAGGCAGGATAAATCAGTGAATGTATGTATTTTTTATGTCCTACCTACTAACCACTAAATACATTTCTTTAAAAATTAAATGGGAAGTGTCATTTTAAATTATAACCAGAGAAACTGCCATTATCTCATTATGCAAATGAATCATTGTCGCTAATTATGCATTGGTTAAATGAAGTGGCTTAGATCCTTACTGTCCAATTCACTATGTCAGGGAAGAATATCCTAACAGCTTAGAATAATTTAAAGGTAGTAAACCTGAGCATTTTGTCCATCTTTCATGTTCTGGCCCTGTAGGTCTCTGCCTAGTATTTCATCTTAGCAGTTAAGTAGGTACCTTACTAGTATGAACTGCATAATGGCCTCAGGAAAAAATTCACAGCAGCTAAATATCCGTTCTTCTCAAAAAGCAGTCCTCATACTTTCTTTGTGGTCTTGGTCTTCAAGTATGGACCCTGAAATCTTATCATCTGAGAGGCCACAAAAAGTGACTTGATGCTCCTGCCTCCCCTGGTCCTAGCGCGATGGCTCTTTGCGCACATTGCGACTCAACGGCAACCCCAGGCCGATGCCCTCTGCCCAAGCAGGGTGTGAGACACATGCTCCTGCTTAGAGATACGTGTGAGGTTTGTTAAACCAGCTAGTGTAGTTTGTAGGACAGTAAAATAGACAGAGAAGTTACAAATGAGCAGAGGCACTAGTCAGAGTCATTAGTGAAGCCGTTAGGCGTTTAAGGTGTGCTTGGTGAGGTGTGGAGCTTGCTGAGGAATAGTGCCAGTGAAGGATAATTAGTGTGTGTGAGCCTTTGGGGTCAGCTGTGAACTGTGAAGGTAATGGCCATGGCTGTCTTCATCTCTTGTGAATCCCGAGAAGCCGCAGTCTAGGAGGGCACTTCTTATGCCATTATAGTGGCAGAAATAGCCTGAGCAAGCACTGGAAGCATAATTTTGAAAACTGGAGAGGTCTGCGTTGGTTTAGGGAAGAGATTATGATGCAATTTTTCTGCAAAAGTAAAAATTTCTGTTTTATTTAAAGGTGTCAGGCTTCACTTAAAAAACTGGCTTAGAAAAACCTATTTATAAAGCTTGGTTTACTCCATGGGCTTGCATTAATGTCAGCAAGTGTGGTAACAGTGTAATGTGTTAGATTAAAAAAAAAATTGAAAATGCATTGTAGACACAGTACATAAATCTCACTTGAGAGAATGTCTGCTTTAGTTGTTAAACTAATAACCTTATTCAGTGAATTGAATCATTTCCAAAGATGACTGGCACCTTTTTTAAAGGTGTTTCCTCAATTTCAGTTTTCATAAAATACAAATATTGAGAGAGTGATCTGGCACAGCTCACTTGTGTGATATTCAGTCTATGTTGATGTTCTCAATAGCAGAAAGAACCTATGTAGTGTGGACTGAATTAATAAAGTAATATTTGCTATAACAGCCTACTAAAGTGAGAAGGATGTGCTACCGTGTGTTCTCATCACAGCAGAGGGATATATGGATAAGTATAGGTGCCCCAGAACTCTGGTTCTGTACCTCATCCCCTTTCAAGATTTTAGTCTGTAAGGATGGTGGTGTTTCGTTTTTTTTTTTTTTTTTTTTCTCCTCCTCCATAAAATGGATAAGTGCATGAGACACTAAATACTGAGGAAGACAAAAGCAAAAAAATGCTCAGAAGTGCTCTTGCAAAAGAGGTTCTTCTTTTTGCATCTAATTGCTGATACAAAGTTGTTTGCAGCAGTATTTTCAGTCTGAGGAAACTGTGTACTCTTTAGTCTGTCTTTTTGTCCATAGAGCACTACATAAGTCTGGAGATTTAAGTGGTGAAAACTTGGAATGTTAAAACAAAAGTAATTTTTCATAATGGGATTAAAAGTCTTTAGTCATTAATAGAACATTTTGAGATTTTTAGTCCTTGAATTCTCTTTTTTTGGAGAAGGATAACCTTTCTTATTATGCATGTTTCCTTAAAGTCATTGAAATTGTGTCTTTAAAAAGTCTGATACAAATACAGAGATGTTCTCCTAAGTATCTTGTACAAAACCTCAGAATATAAATGGATGCTTAAGCAATAGCATAATTAAATATCTCAGCATCTTATGATATAGCTCTAGGATACTTCCTTTCTCTAGCTCTCATGGTAGAGATGCGTTTGAAGAGAAACATAAAGGAGGGCAATGAGGTGATGCTTCAGAAAGCTGAATAGTCTGTATTCTTTGATTGCTTGCTTTACACCCTGTTAGTTCAACAGACCCGTATTTGAATAGTCTTTGTAATGATTAGTTTTGTATCTTTGGAAAATTGCTCATTATTATCCACTTTGCTTTTTTAATGTACATATTTCTCCTTTATTCCTTTTTTGCAGGCCTTAAATGGACTAGATTTGCACATATGAAATAAATCTCTCTGCTATCTAACACTGTTGTATCTAGGTCTTAGAACTATTGGATCTATAACCAATGACTTCATTGTTTTCATTGCTTCTAAGCAATTTTTCATTTATATTTTTAACAAGTTCTACTATTTTAAAGAAATGTCTCCCTAATCAGGAAATTTGACAATAACTTTTTCAGTTCAAATTATATCTCCTCCTGCTTTTTGAAAAGTTTATCTAGACAGACATGAATATGGTAATTTCTCTTTCTGAGCATACTCTTTTATGCTATTTTCATTCTGAAACGGTTAGATGTGTAAGTCACCAGGCACAGTGTTAGTGCAAAATGGAGAAATGGCTTTGTTATAAAGTTAGCTGTAAAATGCAAATCATTAAATGATAATACAATAATCATATTTCTAAAATTTGCAATGTTAATCCACACATCTCATGTGAAATGGTACTTTTCAGTAGAGAATGATTTTAAAATTGAGTTTCTAGTTTTAACCTTCTAATGGAGGATAGCTGTCACTTAGATTTTGTGGCTCAATGATTTTCAAGTGAAGAAGAATTCTTAGAGAAAAGCGTTAAGGAGAAAAAGAGGAATTGCAGTAAATGAGTTGAAGGTCAGAACAGCATGTTCTGGGTTTGGGGGAGTTTTTTTTTTTTTCTCTTAGGTTTATTTGGGAGCAGAGGAGAATAGTCTTTTAAAACAGGACCAAAGTCTGTTTAGCCCAAGAAGAGAATACTAAGGATACCAGCCAAACCAGTACTGTTAACTTACAGCTCCTTGAAAACAAATATCATGATGAGGTGGTGAAGATGAAAGTTATTTTGAAAAGATAAAATAATGGAATGAGAACATAACAGCAGTTTTATCACATTATGCATCCAAGAAAATTCCTATCTTGACCAACTATGGAAAGTGTAGGAAGAGTTACTCATTTATTGGACTTATTTTTTAGGACTTTTCATTTTGATGGAGGTTTTTTCATCCAAGTAGACTTCTGACCTCTTAACATCATGATGTAATCATATAATTATGTAATTAATTAGATGATACATAGAATAAGGGCTTCCTTGTCTATTTATCAGTTAGAGTAGTTAATTTTTCAAAGAAGCAGGTTTAAACCTTTGGTATTTTTCATGGAGTGCACTTGATTGCCTATTTTTCCGTATCTCCAAATCTCTTCCAAATTGCATTGTGCTTGTACAGAAACCAATCTGCATATCTGACCGTCTTTGTCCTTGAAAGCTTCTTGAGCACGGTGCTGTTGCTTTCTGAAAACTGATCCCTGACTCTACTCTGCATGAAAATAAATAAACCGCTGTGAATGGTCATTACTTTTTGTGCACGATATGGCAATAATAGATACATGTCTTTAGTTTTGTTGATTTATTATTTTAGCCAGCATATTCCTGTGGGAATGGAGGAATGAATGAATGAGGCAGGAATTACAGGATTCTGAATCCTGTAATTTTTTTTCAATGTTATTTCATTGTTTTATAATTCAGATTTCTAGTGGGGAAAGTGCCTTAGTGGTGGTATCTCTTCATATCTCACAGTGTTTAGGAAGGGACAAGACGTCCATCTTCATTCTTAAGAGGAAAGCCCGTGAAAACTTTGGGATGCTCCTTGTTATGGAGGGATATGGCCACAAAAATACTTAATTGTTTCATGCATTTGCGAGTGCATGCGACCAGGTCAGCACTACACTTAGTGCAAGTGAAACATAATA
This sequence comes from Crypturellus tataupa, assembly GCA_034781795.1. Classification (NCBI taxonomy): domain Eukaryota; kingdom Metazoa; phylum Chordata; class Aves; order Tinamiformes; family Tinamidae; genus Crypturellus; species Crypturellus tataupa. The sequence goes on along the minus strand of JAWLRI010000923.1, from coordinate 2,835,932 downwards.
CTGGGTGATGCTGCCAGCAGGCAAGCAGCCTTTAGCAACAAGATTAAAGATTCATTCAGTAATACAATAATTTGAAAATGGTTTTGGGGGGGATTTGGTAAGTAATATGCAATAATAAAATAGGAAAGTTATGATAGTGATTGTGTGTCTTTGTTTAGAGATCTTTTCCTAAGGCGTTCAGTAAATGTTGGGGATACTTTTTTGGGAATAACCTCTTTGAGGCAATGATGGAGGAAGAAACTGCCTTTTCTTGGGCCGCAACATGGGATGAGTTTTAGACAAAGACATTCTTTATTCGCTGATAATCACATCACGGTTATTCATTATCATATTATACAAGAAGTATTTTTACAAGAAATCATGAAAACAGTCCAATTCAAAAAGCTACAGGATATTTTCAATATCTGATGAAGAGAGACTAAGCTGTGCATGGTCTTTCAGCTTGTTTCTAATCTTTAACTGATTGTAAGAATTTCTGTCTGTTTCTTAGATTGCTTTTTATTTAAATTCTTTCCATTCAAATAAGGTGACCTATTTTTCTGGTAGACTATGTTAAATTTCCTTATTTATTGGGCTTCGTAATCTGCTAGTCAAATAAGCATTCATTTTCAACAGCTCGGAGAAGGTAGAGGAGTCCTGTATTTCTGCTGTCTGCTCAGATGGTAGAAAATGTCTCCAGACATAGCAAGTCCCTCTCCCCGCTTTCCTCAGTTTAGTGCTAAGCTATGCTGCTGTTAGCAGAGATATCAGGGTGTACTACATACAGCGCGTAATAGTGTGTAGTGTTTATACTGCACAGCATGTCATACAATATTTATGTATTTCAGACTAAATTACAGCATACATCTGTGTACAGCATGGTATTATATTGATATAGGACAGATAATAAAATATAATATTAATTATCTTTAAGCAGTTACATCACTTACACATTCCTTGCATGTAAGTTGTTGTGATATCAACAGCCTAGAGGCTCACTATAGGTTATAACTCATTCCAAACTTTTTTGTCAAACATAATTAATTTCTCCAGGCAGCATATCCCTATATGGCTGTTTCAGTTGCTAAGAGAATTGCTATCACTTTTGTTGAAAAGTTCACGCAGTTTTATGTGAGTATAAATAAAATTATAGTTTGTCATAAAACGGCAGGCAGAATATAAAAATCTCTTGTAGGTGAGTCTAAAGTTCATCTAGTTCTATATTCTATATCTTTGAGGGAGTCAAGGTATTTCTGTCAGGTATAAAATACATAAAGCATATGGTGAGATGTGCCAGCAATATTCTCATATTCCCAGCAATTTACAATGGAAAAACCAAACAGAGATGATGTTACTTTATGCCCTTGGCATCTTTTTCAGCCATTATTTTTTCAGCCATTTTTGGATGCATCTCTCTTGTTTGGAGCTGCAAAATTTGGAGACAGAGAACTTTGCAAACACTGGAGGTAGAGAGGTTTGCATTAGTGCACGAAGATGATTCTTTCTCTGCCTCTTATTTTCACTGGGTATCCATGAGTTTTAATGTTGGAAAAAGCTGCTGAGCCACTGCTTGCAATTCAGTCATGAATTTATAGATTTCCATCACATCTTGCTTTGTTTCTTTTCCAGGTTGAAGTTTCTGATTATATTTTGCCACATCCCATACAGAAGCCTGTTCCTTATGTTTTACTGTAGTTCTTACCCTTCTCCATTGCTCTTTTATTTTTGCTATGAATCAAAATTATTTGTCTTGTATTTTAGGGTATTTGGGACTTAGGACTGATACTTTGAAAGTTTATTCTGTAGCTGTATCTTTATGTTTTTCAAACTCATTTCACTAGTAGCAGATATTTTGAAACAGTCCTTCTGTACTTTTAAAATTAACATTCTTAGCTTTTGTAACATAAAGCGGTCTTTTGCAAGAAAGTTTGGCTGGAGAACAGATATTTTCTTAAATATTTTCCTAAATTTCCTCTTTGTTCAGTCCACTATGGTTGAAGAATTTATCCTCTTTGTTATTTCATCTGTTTTACAGTGGCTTGTCAGTGATGTTATCAAATGCTTTGTCCCTTGGGCACATTTGCATCATATGATTTATTTGTCTATTTTGAGTGAGCTTAGACTAGCCTACCTTTCCAATAACTGTTCAGAGATGTGTTGTGAGATGACACAGAAGTACACACTTGCCTTATACATAAGGACTCTGACATCATCTATGCAAGATTAATTATCCTCTGTGGGCTAAACTATTTTTTTTTTTTAGAGGGCACAAACGTGAGATTAGAGAGCACTTTAAAATCTTTCATAAATCTTTTAGGCTTTTATTTAGTTAAAATGGTATTTTTTTATTTTTACAATCTTCATTCCTGTACTTTTTTGTTCTTTTGCTAATCTAAGTGCCTTACAGTGAAAACTAATAATATTCAAACATTTAGAGTCATAAGAAAATGGGCAAGGAAGACAGAAAATCACTTCTGTCTTCCTTGCCCTTCAGAGAGTTTAGCAAAAAAGAAATATAGCTGTAAGGGGATCTTGGCTAAAATCGGTACAAATGGAGATGTCGAAGTTGCACTTTTACTTTTTTTAATAGAATGGAGGGTGCTGTTTTCATAACTACTACAGTAAAGATTATTCAGCATATGTCAACTCTGTGGTTTTTTTTAAACTGCTTGGTGAAAGAAAGGAAAAGAAAGAGTGAGAAAATCAGCTATTTTAAGTAACTGTTGTGCTTTTGTGTGCTTACTCAAAATCCATAAATCTAATTTTGCGCAATTATAGTGTAACAGAGGGACTAAAATTATCTGGAAGACAGTGCTGGGTACAATTTGTTACTGCTTCACAGACGACAACCATGTTTCACTTCAATTCTGTTGGAAGCTGATTTGAACTGTACAGATTTTAGAATATATAATGCACATGCAGTATTTGCCACAAAAATGAGAAGTTTGTTCAACTTGTAGAGAAGCTTCCATGTTTCTAAGCCAATTATGTTTCCTGAGACATTTACAGCACAGTTACAGTAAGCACCAGGGTCTGTGTGTTTTGAAGGGTAATGGAGCCTTCCCCACCTCCGTGCAGGCATTCAGGGATGTGCTGGACGGGTGCTGCTCAAATGGGCTTCTGCTCTTACAGAAATGTGTCACGTTACTTACAACCATGCCCCCAGCCTTGGTTGCTGTTAAGAGAAGAATTTTTTTGTATACATCATCAGGCTTATTTTATTTATTTATTTATTTATTTATTTTTGGTTTGGTCACTGACTGAAGTAAATCAACCAAAGATTGAAACACTTTACATTTTTTCAAAGGATGAATATTTGTATTCAGATATTGACGATTTCCCTTTTTAAATACATATGCAGTAAAAACCAGGGCTTAAATTCACAAGCCTCTAGTAGGAGAATAAGGATCCACTCTTGGCGTTCATTCTTACTGAAAGGATAGTGACTGAACCATTGCAGAATAAGCGCTGTGTCTTCCCTAATCTTATCCGTGAGAGAGATTTAGCTACAAAGCACTCGCCTCGGTTTCTTAATCCGAGGATAATGGAGGAGCGAGATGCTTGCCTGAGAATGGACTGAAATAACTGCTTGAAGAAACGGG
>JAWLRI010000923.1:2807283-2832251 GCA_034781795.1 Crypturellus tataupa | reverse complement strand
GTTTCTTAATCCGAGGATAATGGAGGAGCGAGATGCTTGCCTGAGAATGGACTGAAATAACTGCTTGAAGAAACGGGATCTGAACCTCTCCCTGATCTCCCTGGTGCATAACTAACGTGCAACTGGCTAAAGGGATGTCGCTCCATAGAGATACTGTCCCTTCACTAGCATGTTTTATACAATTGTCCGAGCAAAAGCATTTGGGAAGTATCAAAAGAATCACACGTTGACCAAACAAACTGTTTGCATTAATATTTTCTTACTAGAGAACCATATTTAGCAAATTAAAGCCCATTCCTAAAGAGAATCAACCTCCTTAAAACTGCATTTTTGGCAAAGAATACTTGAAGAAAGTATTTTTGACTACTTTTATTGAAGAATATAGGATGAAGATAAACTGTCTTTTCATTGCAGCCACAACTCAAAGCTGAGGTGAAACAACATAGGTGCTTATGCTGACCGTGTGATCTTTAGGAGAAGAAAATGCTCACTAAAAGGCATATTTTGAAACCTGAAAACAGAGGGTCAGGTGACCATACTGGTGCAAATGTGCATATTTTGCCAGTATTTCTTTTTATTACGTGATAAAACAGAAACTTGAGGTTTTTTCTTTCCTTCTGATTTAATCAGTAGATATATGAAAAGGAAGCTTAATTACCGAATTTAAACCAGAATGGAGGAAAAAAAGAGAGAGAAATAGAATAGAATGGCACAAAGCAAAGAAGATGAGGAGAGTGAAAATATATGATTGTACCTTCAAAGTTGTAAGAGATTTCTGTCAACTTTAAGGAAGAAGTTGAATAGTATGTTCCGTATTGAAAAACATTTTTTAAAAATAATTGAGGTTCTTCAGACATAAGTACAACAGACATAAGTATTTAATATCTGAAGTAAAGAAAGGTATTCAGTCAAGTGCGACATACAACATGCCACTTAACTTTTCCATTTTAATTATATTTTTACACTATCCTCTTTGATTATAAGTGAAATATGGTTCCAAATGTAAATTTTTAAACTCCCCAAATGACTGTTTCATGTGTTAGCTACTCAGGGAGCATTAAGAAGAGATTTTTGATTTAATCTCAAATAGTGCAAAGAATCTCGTTCAGAATGTTACCGCCAAAGAGTTATTCTACATCCCTTTTGGTCCCTGTAATGTGCTCAGAGTCAACATTTTTAAAAGAACAGCAGAATTGATTTTATTATTTCTAAACCTTCAAAAGGAGGGTCCATGTAAAAAAGAGCAGTTCATTTAAAGAAAATTTTAAAGGATCATCCAAAAGGATAAAATAGTTACAGATGTAATGGAAATAATTTTGAACTGTCATATTAGAGGCTAGTTAAAAACCATAACACCATATTATAGAAGATTTTGAAGGTAAACAAAAGGTGTCATTAATTAAAGTTTCAAAGAAACTGAGAACTAGGAAATTGATACTGAAAATGTCCAGGAAGGTAACTAGAAAAATCCAGAAACTATGGTTTTGTCCTTTCCTATGGAGCACATACTTTTGGATATCAGCAGAAGGTAATAGCCTTTTTTTTTCCCTCTCCTCCTTGTAATGATCTCCTTAAATTTGAATCTTGTCCTCACTGATGCTACTCCAGCCCTGGCAGAAGGGGACAATGAAGGAAAAAGTTCCTTTTAGTGAGGATCACAAGGCAAACACTGCAGACCTGAAGAAGGGTGTTGAATGGGTGATAAAATGTCAGTAAGCATAAATGTAAAGCATGTTAAAAACAGTCCTCCCATTATATCTACAGTAGTGTGCTCTGCTCTTGTTTTTATTGCTCAGGAATGAGACCTGTGAATTATAATAGGTTGTGCTCTGAAAGTGTCACTTTATTGCTCAGAAACTATCAAAAAAGTAAACATGACATTAAGAATTATTAGGAAAGGAATAGAGAACAAATGTAAATATCATTATACTTCTTCATAAATCTGTTGCCTTCATCTAGAATACTGTTTGTCATTCTGATGCCTCCAAAAAGGACAAAATAAAACTAGAAAGAGAACAGAGAAAGGCAGCATGGATGATCAAAGGTATAGAAGGGTTTTTCATAAGACATCTAAGAATATCAGGTATCTTTAGTCTTAGAAAAGAATGACTAGAGAGAGGAAGGGAAGGAGATGATGTAGGAGGTTATAAAATGTTGAATGAGATGAAGGAAAACAGAGGTTCACTGTTTCTCAGAATTCAAGTATGAGGAGTAAAATTTCCTAGTGGCAGGTTCAAAGATAGTAGGAGATGGACCCATCACACTGCGATACATAGTTGCCTTGAAAAGCTAATGGCTACTGCTGTTGCTCAGGTCTTAGATTCAAAAAAGCAATTATATAAATTCAGTGAAGAGAAATCCAACAGGCATTAAAGATCAGAATTTCATTTCTGTCTGAAAGTCCAGGCAGAGGATATCAGGTATATTAGAGAGATCATCATTGTATAGTCTTCCCTACACAACTGCCTCTGTCCACCAGTGGAACCTGCATACTGAATTGGATGGGTATTTGTCCTGTCCCAGGACAAGAAGTCTTACGTCCTTGTGTTACAAAGGTCCTGAGAGTATAGGAGAAATATCCTGCTTAGAAACTTCAGACATAAAGCAGAATATAACTCCTATAGTCTGTGTTAGAAGGTGACCACAAAGAATCAATTCATTTTCAGTTCTCCTGTGAAACAGCACTGTGCCAAATACTCCAGCTTGAAACTGTTTTAGAGTAGAGACAGGGCTGACTGCTTTCCTTCCAGGTGGTCTTGGTGCTCTGTGTGTGTGTTTGTCTCCCCTTCAGCCTATGCTGATTCCAGATCCCTATAGCTTTCCTAGAACTTCCCTTGGCTTTTACAAAGAGGCTGCATGCTGCACACTTCCATGCTTTGTGCAATGTTAAGAGTGCTTGCATGGATCATGGCAAAAAAACACCTATGGCAGGCTGATGGTCTCATCTTTTTACCTTGACTTGTTTGCCTGTCAAAAAATCATGTGTTTGAGAGCAAACAGTTTCAGATATAAACAGATGACTATAGACAGAACCTCTGAGACAGGGACTAGTTGGTTTTTCTTTTAATCATGAACTGTGAGCTTTAATACTTCAACCATGTCTCTATAAAGGTTATTGTGAATTTAGTCCTATAGCAACTGAAGGCACAGGCACTTTGCCTCTTAACAGACCTACTGTGGGAGATGCTTAGTAGATTGAATGATCATCTTGCTTGATTTCTGCCTACTGACCTGGGAATTTGCTAGAGGTTTTCTGCATTGTTTTGTCTAAGGGTTATTTGAGGTAGTAAAAAAGAGAGGATATTTTTATTTTGGTTTTGGTTATAGTTTTTATTTGAATACTATTAAAGAAGAATAGAATTAGGACTCTATTTGAGATGTCTTCCTCTACAGTAGTCTAAAGAAATATTATGATTATGATGGTTAAAATCCATACTGATTTACTTCACCATTTGAGGGTGAAAAAAAAAGTGAGCATTTGTGGTGTTACTGCTTAGGCTGTAATGCCCTCTGGCTTGACTTTGAGGAAATTTTAGTGGGACTGAGAGGTATCTCCCTCCTCATAGACTGAATATGGAATAGGAGACAAATAAGATAATCTCCAGAGCGTTTGTAGTCAGGTTTAATAAGATAGAATTACTTAGCTTTCTCTATATTTCTCTATATTTAAGTTTTGTAATATGGGAAGGACGTTGATAAAGTGGAACAAGGCCAGCTGAGGCCACTGAGATGCTTAAGATACTTATATGACACCAAGGAGCAGCTGAGAAGAGCTGAAGAGGAAAATGAACCATGGAGCCAGGCTGCTCTTAGACATGTGAGGTGAAATGACTAGAGGAGATCACAAGTTGCAGCAAAGGAAAATGCAGTCAAGGAAAAAGTTCTTAGCACTGAGAATGATTAATCATGGAACAGGTTGCCTTGAAGGAGTAAATATCCATCCTCAGAGATTTTCAGAACTTGATTGGAAAATCCTTGAGCAACCTGACCTAACTTGGTTGTTGGACCTATGTGATGTTTACTTTATTAACATTTCCAAAAACTTATGTCCAATCTAAATAATTCCATGAGTAAACTATTCTATGGATATGTAACTTTGATATTAATATAATTGAGTATGTACATTCCTCTGTACATGTTGTCTGTTGAAGTGTTACTGTACGAGGGTTTGTTGGGGGGGTGAGTGATGCAATGCACTTTTGTACTGTGAAGTAAATAGTAATGTTTTATTGATATGTACAGTGATTTTTAACAAGATTGTATGGCAAAGTCACTATTATTTACTGGGTAGAGGACCAAGGTCACTATTATTTACTAGACAGGGGACCAGTTTATAAAAAATGATCTGCAAGACCCTTTTCCCTTCCCCCATTCCCAACTCCCATTGAGTCACATTATTGTCATGAAGATTATAATGCTCCTGTTCATCTTTCTTGGCACATAAACCCCTGAAATATAGAGTACTATGTGAATGCCTTGGGTATTACATGAACTGAAATATATTCTGTACTTCAACAGGCCACCCCCTCAAAAAAAAAGCAGCACTGGTTTGACAAATGTATTTCTTGGATTTAGATTTATTTATTTATGATTATGGTTGCAAGTGAGAGAGAACTAAAAATTATCTTGTCAGTGACCAAACATTTGCTTAGTAATTTATAATTCGTCACTGAGTCTTTTCAGGAATCAAACTGGGCTGGTTGGTCTGTAATTCCATTAGTCCTTCCTTTTCTTTCCCTCAAGAGAAAGGTGCTCTGTTTGACCTCCTTCACTCCTGTGGGACCTGCCTTGCACAGAAGCTCATAGAGGTAATTGTTAATGATTGAGAAATTATTTTGTCTTGTTTCTTTAAGGTGAATTTAATCAGGCCAAGCCAATTTGAATGCATCTTATCTATATATTCTTTATTATATTTTTCTTATACTTTGACTTGCAAAGTATTTTCTTAAAGTAGTCTTGAATGTCTTGTCAAGATTCTGCATTTTTTGGAAGTGGAGTGAAGGTGATATTAGGTAGCAGAGTTTTACCTGTGTCCCCATTCTGTTCTATCCTTTCCTGTTACAACTAATCTGCTTGTTTTCTTTTTCTTATACCAGATATTTAACTTTTTAAATTTATTTTGTCTCTTGCAATTTGAAGCTCATGTATATATAATTTTTTTTTTGTATATTCTTCTCCTCTGTCTTTATGTGACCTTGTTTTCCTTTTTCTTTTTTTTCATTCCTTTTTGATTTTTCAGTCACTGAAGCTTTCTAAATGTAGGTATAATGTCATGGCCTCTTCTTTAACTCTGATAATGTCAACATTTAATATAATCTTCTCTGGTAACTTCTGGCAGTCCTGCACGTGTTTATCTTCAGGTCACTTTTGAGAAGACTCTTAATGAGTTTTCAGAGTGTGCTGGAATCTTTGTTCTGCTAATCCTGTTGGTGACAGGTGTTACAGCTATTACTTAGCCATTACTTAGCCATACTTTCCTGTGTTAAATTGCTGTACAGTAGCTTGCTTCTGTGCTGCAACATAACTTTGGTGTATATTTAACCCTAGTCCAAAAGCTCTGTTTCGTTCTGGATCAGAGACTCCAGTTGTGCCTTTCAAGTTTGATCAAAAAGTCATATTGGCAGGTCTTTTCTCTCTCTTATTTGTCAGAAACTTGTAGCTCTCTGCAAATTTTCTAACTCTGAAAGCTGAGTAGAATCTAAGTGGTGATATGAAGAAATACTCTCCCAGAGGAAATGGCAAATGTATGCAAATACAGAAAATACATGACCAACAGACACATTTATGCCACATGCTGTAGGTGTCCCTGCTTGTGCAGGAAGGTTGGACTAGATGATCTCTAGAGGTCCCTTCCGACCTCAACCATTCTGTGATTCTGTGTGTGAAACGGTTAGTTGCCTGATGGGCTTATTCTTCTCATTCCTCCTTCCTCTTTTCTTCTGCATCTTGCATGTGTAACAGTGACCTACTCAGTTACACCAGTACTCCTTTAAGGTGGCAGGAATTGTCCCAGGAGTGTCAAAAGTGAAATGACTGGCTGCCTTCCCCTCTGCTCTGTACACTGTTTGGGAATCCTTCCAAGGCATCTATAAATGCTTACTCTGTATTTTTGTCCTTTCCTAATGAGCACGTATGTAGAGCATGTTTCTAACTCCAAAAAGGACTTCCATCACATATTAATTAAAAATGTAACCAATACTCCATGAGGATAAAACCTGTGCATAAGCTTTGCATTTCACATACGTTTTTCCTTCCCTTATTTTCCATTATACTGAATTTGTTACCACTGATTTTGTTATCGCACTGACTTGTGCACTAATATCCAATTTAAAATTAGCAAGTGTCCCATGTAATTCTGGACTTCTGATCCCTTCACAACCCAACGTCACAACTTCTCTGATCGTTGAAGGTCTTCTGGTTTGGATAAATGAGATTCTTAGATCCATTAGGACAGGCTAAATGAACAGAAAAAATATTCTGGGTAAACAAAACAGAACTACCTGGCAAGTGAAAGATAAAGTGAAAAGGAGGAGCTTCAGTCCATCAGAGAAATCAAGTTATTCTTATAACAGATGAGAAATATTGAAGGGACCAGAATTCTTAGGTGAGAGATTGTCTTCCAGAGACTCCTTTCACGAGCAGCGTGGAATGAAATAGTGCTACTTTATGCTACAAACTTACAGGTAGGCCCACAAGTTGCTCTGTGGTTTCTGTCAACGACACAGAAGCTTCTTGAGCCTATAAAATAGGAATTTATTTCAGAATGGAAAAACGTGTTTAATAATTTCAGATTCTGAATATTGAAAATATTCAAGATATTTTCAATAGTTTGTGACCATTAAAAGTTTATCTAATTTTTGCAATTATATACTCTTGCATGATAGAAAGAGTGGTTCATTTTTTATCAAGTTGCCAAGGATGTTTAGTTTTTGGTAATACAGCATAGTCATGAGATTCATCAGATTGCCATATCTGTGAAATCTAGCTACATTCAAAGGATGTTTAATAATTCCAAAAAGAAGTTTCTTTATATCATTGCAGTAAATTCATATTAAAATATTCAATATATGGAAGATTGAGTTTCAAATATCCAATATGTAAATATTTGTAAGAGAAAAGCAATAAATATTTTTAATTTCTTTAACCACTTAAAGTACACAATTATGTTTTAAACTGTACCCTTAATTTGATACTTTATATGTGACAAGTCATATCTTCTCTCTTATAAATAGATTTGGAACCAATTTTTGAAACTTTAGAGGAAAGCCTAATATATATTGTAGATTTATTTTTATTCTGTAAGAAGAAAGTATAGAACTGGTTCCAGATTATGGGATTTTAGTCAATTTTATATATGTCTCAGATAATCTTGCTAGTACATTAAACAGCGGATTTCAGCCTCAGCTGCCTTTTGACAACAGAAATGGATAGCTGATAGCACCTTTCTGTATTCTGCTATCAATTATGTAGATGTATTTTCTCATAACAAAGCCAGTCATTTTTTATGGAGTATAATTTGTGAGATACAAATAATGTCGGTCAGGCTCAGCAATATGCTATAAATAAAGCACCTTTATGACTGCACTGTGATCAGTACTAGACAACAGTGCAGTAAACCCATTGCATGTTCCATGCACTCTGCCTCCGAAGAGGACAGCGTGGCTCCTTCTGCGATTTGAGGAACGGTTTTGTGGTTTGCCTCTTACCGCCTGTTTAAGAAGTTGAGAACAAGGAAGTAAATGTGGGTTAGTTATGCATTTTTTTTTCAGAGGAAAATGTGTGGAAAATATTTAAGAACACTTCGTATTTATTTGTTTTCACAAATATGTGATACTATTAATGTAGGAATGCAGGGAGCTAAACCCTCTTAAGTTATCATAGGACAGGTGGTGGTGTGCTGGCAGCCACTTGAGTGTCTCCCATATTGAAAAATATACTCGTTTCAAAAACCTGGAAGTTTGTAACTATCTCTGTCTTTTATGGTTCATCTTGGCCTGTCTTGGCAAAGGGCAGGCATTGCTTTTTTGCCTCAGCTGGAAATTATATGGCAGCCCCAGACTGTCTCTGAATATTTAAGGTAGTCATAATCCATCAAAATAGCAGAGCTATTAAACTAATTCTATTAGTTTGCCGTACTTTTTTCCCCTTTTGTGTTAAAGTATCAATGCCTGTACAACTGTAACATTTTTTTCACCAAGACTGCACAGAGATGCATCTTCCTAGTGTCTGTGAGCTTAATTGTTCTACTAATGTGCTTTTAATTAAACATAAACATATACGATTATTTTTTGTTTACTGCATTTGCAATTACGAAAGCAAAGAGTGAAATTCAGGGCTCATTAAATGTTACTAAGAGTCAGAATACCATAAAATTAGTAAACACAGTAATTTCCCATTTGTGTGTTCTTATCCTCTTGATAAATACTAAGTAGTTTATTCATCCTTGAGAAAGTGGTAAGTTTTAACTGTGTAGGAAGGATATGGTACGATGGAAAATCTGATGCATTCTAAGATTGTGTTTCTAGATTTCCATTTTTTAGTTCCAATCTAGGCAACAGATCCCTGTGACTACATGTATAGGTGAAGGCAAATATTTTATAGAGAGTAATGGCATTAATTTTGCTGGCTAAGTGTGTTTTTGGCTCAGTATTTCTAAAGCTGCCTTCTACCCTAGCCAGGACTTTTAAAATGAATATTTCAATGAATAAAATGTAATAAAAATATACGCTGGTCTACTTGCATGTGAAGAAATACTCATATTGACCATGTCAGACTTAGCTTTCTGAAGTGGTAAGCAGCCAAGGCACGCGGAATAGCCAGCTGGAGCTAAAGACATGGTATCTTACCACTGCCTCTGCCACCTCAGTCTTGAGTTCCTTCCTTGATTTTTTTCAGGTGGTGCTTCAGAATAACTCTTCAACTATGACTGTGAATGAAGCAATTTAGGCTTCAGAAATTCTTTTCCTTCCACATTACTGTATAGATGTTGAGGTTTTCTTCTTTGGTGTAGTCCACTTGAAATAATATAATATCTTAAATACCTTAAAGGAAGACTGACCGAGGCAGAAAATCTTTAATAAAATAAACTGAATTCAGAGATACACCTCAGGTAATGCTTTGCAAAATCTAGTAGTAGTTTCCTCTTATTTCATTTATGGAAACATAGACCGGAAATCTTGTATCTTCTTTAAAAGTTGCACTGCTTATTGCTCCCTTGCTTGTGGTTAAGTACAGCAAAATGTTTGAGTCAAGTACTTTTAGCTTCCTTATCAAGTTATAAGCCAGGTTTCTTATATTGGTGGTGAATTTATTTATTTATTTTGCTAAAAGACATTGCAATAGAATGGCAGAAAGAGTAAATTGCACCTCTAGGTTTTTCTCCAGTCCAGTTGTTGACCGTGTGTCTACAGGAAATGAGTGCAAAATGCAAAATTTAGAAAATGTATTAAAGATAAGACAGGGCATTGCAGGAATGCAAAGCCAGGCATTGAAAGAGACAAATGCCATTTAGAAAAATAGAAGGTGGTAGTATAAGTAGATATAAGACCTAAAAGACCAAAATTATGGTTCCACAATATCTTCTAAGTCTGTGAAACAGAAAATTATTAGTACAATAATGAACTCTATAGAGTAGATATAAATATGTAGAAAACATAAATTCATAAAATAATACAGTAGTATTACCTAATGAACTAAGGCTAAATTTCTTAAAAAAAATATCTCTTGCACTCTAAAAAACATTTTGACTTGCTGCTTACCACTGTGTCATTTTCTAGTTTATTTTCTATGTTGTGAAAATGGTTGGAGAATTATAATAACACTATAAACCACAGGTCTATAGTTTTATTGAACATGTGTTTGTGGAGGCAGTACCAGCCAATAAAAGAAAATTGAATTTTCAGTTTGTGTGCAAACATGCACACAAGCTATCTAGAAGAATTTCACACCTCATTAAACCATCATGTCCCCTTCCTGGAATTTTTATTCCTCTCTACAGGAATTACAGCCCTTTCTCAGAATTCTGGAAGTCTGCTAATTGCTTTTTCTGAGCTTGGCTTAAGTTCTTCCTCATGCAAGCTAAAAGATTGCAATCCACTCTTTATTAAGTGCCTTTAATAACTTTCAAACTGAGCTCACTTTTTGTTTTTGAGTGACCTTCCAGATACTGAAAGTATGTAATTACCAGAGGAGTGGACATTTAGACCTCCCCCTAGACTCCTGAATCCCTGTGCTGTCTGCCAGTTGTAATCAATGCTGTTTCTTTTATTTATGTGTTTATTTTTAGGTGGTATTAGTGATTTTGAGGCAAAGGGACTGGGTTAAGTCTTCAGGAAGTGTGTTGTGGTGAAGGACTCGACAGAGCATGTGGCTGTCCTTAATTAACAGGTTCACTGGTTTGGATACCAAGCTTAAGCATAGTGGGTTATTTTAAAGGTAATCACAGAATCATTATGAATCAAGATCATAAAGTCCAAGCATAAACCCATCACCATTGTGCCTGCTAAACCATGTCCCTAAGTGCCTCATCTACACATTTCTTGAACACTGCCAAGAGACTTCACTTCCCTGGGCAGCCTGTTCCTGTTCTTGACTACTCTTTCCATGTAGAAATTTTTCCTAGTACTAACCTGAACCTTTCCTGGTGCAACTTGAGGCCATTTCATTATATATATAATATATAATATATATATATAAAATATATATCATTATATATATAATAATTCTGTGTGTTGAATATCTATTCTAATGACTGTGTTACGATGTAGAAATAGCTGAATCAACTTTAAACAGAGCAGTGCCTGCAACATGGAGCTCTGTGGTAGATGGGCTCGCTCTCCCGATGTACCCAGGCTGCTTTGGGTGGCTGCCTTCATTCACTTCACTGCTAGCTTCAGGGATCCTTTGTGGTGTGTAGACACGGATAGGAGCAAGGATAGCTGTTATTAGATGGTATTAAGCCAGACAGAAGTCTATTTTTGATTCAAGCCTTCAAGTCCAATAAATTCCAGCAATTCTGATCTGAGTGGCAGCATATTGTACCTATATGTTAATCAACCAAGTAGATGAGCTCGTTAATCCTACTGAAACAGTGGTTGGAGGGGGTTTGTCTTCCTGTGGATACCTTTTTCAGTGAAACCGACTCTGGCACAGTGTTGCTCAAGTTGCTGTTGTTAATTTTCTTTTGCACATGTTTAGGACTTTAGGACTTCCAGGAGTTCATAAATTACTATGATATCCTTTTACCTACATGAAGCATGTATCTGTATCTAAAATTGTGAATAATCTTATTATATTTTTATGCACATTTATACTGAAAACATAGATGGCAAGAGCCTTAGTTATAAAGTTAGATACCATTAGGTATCTAACTTATAAATTAGTACCATTAATGTAAGATTTTTATGCACATTTATACTGAAAACATAGATGGCAAGAGCCTTAGTTATAAAGTTAGATACCATTAGGTATCTAACTTATAAATTAGTACCATTAATGTAAGATATTTTTGAGGCAATATTTTATAGATTCAGGAAATAATCTGATAATCTAGGTTCTGTTTTGTAAAATGTCTACAGCTATCTAGTGTGTGTGTATATGCATGGATAGATACTTGGCAGCAGATATATAGTATATATTTTGTCTATAGATTATTAGAAACTGCCTTGAGTAAGTAGCAACTATCACTTGTATCCTTGTAAAACCTTGGGTATATATCATGATTCCTGTTAAATTCAAGGATTTAGTAGAGAGTAATCATTTGCCATAACCGTTTAACCCTCAGTGAACCTAAAAAAAGGTTTACCTAACAAGATAAAAATGTCTATTTCAAATTACATCAAAGGAACCTGAACTTCTGAGCCTTTCCACATTGGACTTACCTTGATCACCACGCAGTAGGTACAGTGACATTTAATAGCTGCGGGCAGCTCATGTGCTCAATTCCTTTAACTGCCTTCATTAAATGTTTCTAAAATTAATTTGAAATATTTTATAACATATTATAGCCAAGAGCTGGCTAGGAATGACCTTGTATTAGTAATTTTATAGTAAATGGACTTAGAATTATCCAGAGGAAAGCACTGATAGTAAGATTTATCCTGTTAAGACAACCTTGTTCTCTTATTGAAGATAAAGGAGGGTGACAAAACAAAGTCAGTATTGATTTACCAGAATATGACAATGGATAATAGAATAGTTTCTAAACTATTTACATTGTGAGTCATTCAGTGTTGACACACAATACTGAGATTAAAAGTTGAAGGAAAATGCATTTTTTTAATTAAAAAAAATTCTCCCTATTTTGCAAGCCTGCTTTGAATGTGGATGAATACTATTTTCTCCTGTGGTCTTAAATATTAAAATTTAGGAGCTTCTCATTAAAACACACCCTTAGCCTCTTTCACAGAAGTATTTTATTACTATATATTTAAGTCATAAGTCAGCAAGACCCAGATTACAAATGAGCCTCTCTATCTTACACATCATGTTCATTCTATTTTTCTTGAATTTCTATACATCCCAATTTAGCATAATTAGATAATTTCATGCTAATAGGATCAACTGATACATATGCAACTATATACATACATTCAAATGTGTAAAAGATACTGTTTGGTGATTTCAGTATTGCAGTTTTGTTTCTGATGTGCTTCATCATCCATTATTTAAAAAAAAAAATCACATTATATATGCCCTAAATGTCACATAGGTTGATCCTTTTCTAAAATTCTGTTCTTAGTTACCTCACTATAATGTAAACACTAGTATGTTTTTTTAGTAATTTTTCCATTAGACATTATGTCATCACACAATCATTTGTCTACTACGGAAAAGGAATCAACTTCACTGCATAGCTGTGTTCAGCTGATGCAGACATAATTAATTCCTTAATCATTTGCATGGCTATACAAAGTTTTTCCGTGATGCATTGCTTTGAAACATGCAGAAATGAATTATTAACTATTCCAGAAAACTTAGTTTCTATCTTTTCAGGGATAGCAACACTTTTAAAGTTTTAAGGAAGTGGATCAGAGTTTCTGTGCTTCAACTTGAAGCAATAAAGACTAAATAGTGTTGTGAAAGGTAAAAAGTTAATTGATGAACAAAACCAATGTGCTGTTTTCAAAATTAGAGTCTCCACTTGATATAAAAAAAAAAGTGAAGATAAGTTCTGTCTAGTAAATCAGGAAGAAGATGGAGAGTGGAAGTTAAGAAAAGCAGTCCTTTTAAATTGAGATGAAAAACTGGAATGAGACTGTGTGCTAGAACTTTGCTTCAGTCGAAGTTTTTAGCCTTTGACCATGGAAATGTCATTATGATTTTTGCTATTTCAAGTGGTGATTCTGAATCTAGAGGATTACAGAGTATGACTGTAAACATTTTCATCTATCATGATTCTCCAGGAATTAAATTTTATTATTTGTACTCTTGCTCATTTGTAAAAAAAGAAATAGTGGAATCAATAATGAGTAATGGGAAAAAAAGGCACAATTTTGCTATGATTGCTCTGTGCCTTTTTTTGTATCTGCTTCGTAATCTTTACTGTTTTTATTATTTATAAAAGAACCATGAAAGGAATAATATGATAAAGGAAAAAAAAAGTCTTTAAAATTTATTAAAAATTTTAGATTTAAAATTCTAGAGCAAGTAATTAGTCTTCCGAAAAGAATCCTATTCACTTAGGACTACAGATTCTGATTTTAGCTGTTCATAGTTTTCAACTGACCTAGCAAAATGTTCTTGGGACTTTACAGGCTCCCTCTTAAAAGGCTTTGCTGCCACATAGTGGAAAAAAATATTTATTCCATTTAAAACAGTAAAAAAATAATACACAACTATGTTTTTTGTCTCTTCTGGGCTTCTAACCTACCCCTTAAAAACTGCCAAACAGCTGTAATAAACTAAAACACGAAGTAGGAAAAGATAACAGCCTAGTTCTAGTTGCAACTTTGACCCTAGCTGTATACCCTATGGAAGGAGAACATTGGCAAGGAACTTAGAACATGATTTTGAGGACTGTTTTCCATAGAAATCAATTAAAACATTCCTCTGCAGTTCCAGAAAAGCAGCCGTATGGAAGAGACAGCCAAACACAGTATCATTACAGATCATTACAGATAGTTAAGCTGGAAGGAGGGAAAAAAAAGGAGAAGAAAAAAAAGAAAAAAAAGAAGTACAAATGAAAGTAGTTTTCTGACTTTTCCGTATTCGTGTGTCCAGTTTTTACATCCTAGCAGATTGATTTCTGATTTCAGGCACTATCTTTTAATATGTGAGCAATGTAAGGCACGTCAGACAAGAAGACAAGACAAAAATTCCCCATATTTTGTTTCTTTTTCTGTTGTTTTTGTTTGCTTCTTGTTTCTACATTTGTGCTACATTTGCATTTTAATTTTTGAAAAAATTAGTTCAGTGCCCAGAGTGCCAGCCTAGCGTAATGCCCCAGGGCATGTGTTTGCTGGGGATCCCAGAGAAAAAGACACTCTGACTCCCTAAGGTATTGATTAAAATATCATATATAGACACTAACACTAAAAGGAAAAAGGGTATCCCTCCAGGTGCTGGCAATGCAAGGTTGTGCAGCATGAGATGGACCAGTAGTCAGGGTGCA
Source organism: Crypturellus tataupa (assembly GCA_034781795.1). Taxonomy (NCBI): domain Eukaryota; kingdom Metazoa; phylum Chordata; class Aves; order Tinamiformes; family Tinamidae; genus Crypturellus; species Crypturellus tataupa. The sequence continues at coordinate 2,817,640 of JAWLRI010000923.1, read as the reverse complement.
GTGCATGCTGCAGACCCTGTCCATGGAGAGAAAGATATTTTGGTCTTTGGAGGTTTTGTTGGATTTTCTTAGAACTAAGCAGCTCTCTCATTTTCATGCTCAAGCAAAAGGATGTTCAAAGATGTTGCTTCCCTGGAAGGAGGTAACGTGCAGGTGGTGTAATCACCAAGTGGGCGATGCCTGCAGGCTCCTCCGGGGCATTTAATGAGCGAGTTTACCCTGTGCTGAGGCACATGAGCATCGCAGTGCAAGCCGGGAGACCACCCTGTGCGTGGAGGGCGATTCAGCGCAGGCCGGGACTGCGCCTGCTCGGCTCCCTGGTGATGTGTGTCCCGAACTCCCCCGAGTGCAGAATCTTCCACTGAGCACTGCCACTCTGGGAGCTGGGAAACCAGCATAAAATCTTATTCCTGGGCTGGCTTTAGATGTCCCCTTTTCCTCTTTGAAGATACCATTTTTGTCTTTCTGCACAAGAGGGCTGATGAAGTAAAGGGTGGGAAAGGTGGGTTAGGAGTGCAGAGACTCCTGCCATGAGTAACTGCCAACTGACAAAAGATTGTCAGCAAAACATGCCGTACGTTACACCTGACACATCTGTCTCATTACATGATGACATTTATTTTCTAGATACCCTATTTATTTCCTCTCCTTCTCCTACCTTATTTTATGGTTATCATTTAAGCTGAACTTTGTGGATAAGCTAAGGAAGAGAAGAGGACAGGACTTAGGGTTGTGCGATGCTCTTCAGTACCTAGCACAAAAGTAGAAATTAATGCAGTATCTTTCAGTCTTCTCACCTTTTCAAGCCACTGGTATCTCCTGGCCCAAAAGGTTTTAATAAAATAAATAAATAAATACATGAAAACACAGAAGAAAAAACGCAGAACCATGAAGTCTTCAAGATTTCAAAAAAAAATGAAATCAAGTCCCAGACTCTAAAATCTGGTAAATTTCAGTTTCTGAACATGTAAAACCTCTTGGTATAGAAATTATACAATTATATGTTAAGAAATGTTGTAATGTCTGTTTCTTTTTGATACCAAAGTTTTTCACAAAGTTCATAGTACCCGTAAGTAAAATCAAAGTATTTTAAATGATTTCTTTCATACAAAAAATTTAGAATTGTTATACCAAAACGTTATTGTTTCACTAAACATAAAATCTACTTCCTATCTAAAATAATGTTAAGTGGTAAAGAAGAGATTCATGGAAACTTTCAAAGCATTTTTGTAGGGAAATCAAAGCAGAAACTAAGGGAAGGATTTGGAATAGTAATTTATCTCAGTATGCATGTCCCTTAATTCAAAAAATGAACAAAACTATACCAAATTCATTTACCACTGAAATTCTGCTCACACTGTAGTTAAAAGTAAAAATAAAATTAATTCTTATTTAATATGAGCATTTGTGCAACAATATAATTCAATAACTATGCTTTTCCCCTTCTTCCCCTTGTGTTTAAATTTTTGACAAAATGTTTGGGGAAAAATGGGTTATGTGTTGCCAGATAATCAGCTGGCATTTTGGTGAGATATTTCTGGTTCTCTATCTCATGACAAGTTGCTATGACAATCATAGATGTAAGGTGTAGAGTACTAGTTTTAGAATTAGTTTTGGAAATTAGACAGATTTTCCATGGGTAGAAGGTAAAAGGTACTTCTGATAGAATTTTCTGAAAAGTATTGTATTCTTCCAGGAATTCCAATTTTCTTTCTAATATTATGGAAGTAAAAAGTTATTACCTGCTCAGTAGTGGTCTATCTTTGCTGTAGCAGTCAATTGGAAGAGTACAGGTATATAGTTGGTAAAATGTAAATTGATTTTATTCTAGAAACAGTTAAGCAAGTATGTAATGTGAAGGCAAGAAGCATTTTAGTCAATCTTGTAACTAGTCTCCAATTTCCGTATAATGATAATGTTCTCCATGACAGATAGTGACACACCGTGCAAAAAGGAATGATAGCAGTCTTGAATCTGCATGTTTTACTCTGTTTGCAAATAAGTACCATTTGTTGAGACTTCTGTGCCTTTTCAAAGTCTCTCAGAATCATCCAAAATGGTGATTGGAAGGGACCTTTGCTGGTCATCTGATCTTGTCTCGAGCTGAAATCAGGACTAAACTCAGAAACTAGATCGAGTTACTGAGGTCCTTGTCCATGAAACTGCGAAAACCTGCAAGGATTTTCACAGCACCATGCTCCGATGCTTAACCTCTCTCATGGTGTTGACATTTCCTGTGTTTACTTAGAATTTTGCTTGCTGCAGCTTGTATCGGCAGCCCTTTGTCTTTTCTCTGTGTGCATGCGAAAAAGGTTGGCTCCATCTTCTCTATGGCCACCCTTACATAGTGGAAGGTGCTGTTAGTCACATCCACCATTCTACCAGCCTGTGTCTCTACCCACTCAGGTCCTGCACGGTGGCAGGATCCTGCCCTGCACTTTATCTACTGTGCATCACACTTTGGTGTTATGCTCATGAACTTAGCGGGTGCCAGGTCGTTAGTCAAGGTGTTAATCAGCAGTGGTCCTGGTCAGTCCTTTAAAGGTATCACTAATTGGCTGCCTGTTGCATTTTGACCTGCTGATTGCTACTCTTGAATTTGACAGCCCCGATGACTTTCCATTTATCCTGCAGTCATTCCACCTTGGCTGGAAAAGACTTTTTTATTTCTAGTATGGGAAAAAAAAAAAAAAAAAAAAAACACTTTTGGTCGCAAATGCCACATTCATTCCTGTGTGATGTCATTTTGTGGCCTGAGTCATACACTAATTCTCTTTGGAAGGGGAGTCAAAGCATGGTTGAGGATGACGCGGAAGGATTTAACACAGGCAGCAAGAGGAGGAAGAACCTCAGTGGGAATAGCTGTGTTGGAGGTAAGCCTAGGTATATTAATCACCATGTGCGTTAATCAGTGCAATCAATATGCTTTTCAGTTCCTCATTCCATTTCTCTCAAAGTAAGCCGTGCTCAGAGCATTAAATTGCCAGGAAAGAACTAATAATTAAAAAATCATTTGCTTTAAAACAAATCATTAAATACAGGTCATGCCAGCGGTATCATGTCAGTTTTAGTTCCCCATTCAGGAGTTTGACGTTGGTGCAGTTCCTGGCAGCAGGAGCCCAGGCACCATTTACGGCACTGGGCGGTATCGCTGTGGTCCTGCCCCTGCCATGTGCCCATGCGGTGTCAGAGCTGCCATCAGCTCATAGGCAGATGAGCTCTAATTTTTACCAGTTTGTAAAAACTACTTGTTGAATATTGCTGATAGATTTATGTTCCATCTTTGTCGCTCACATTAAGTGAAAATAAAGATACTGTTTTGTTGTGACTAGAACAGTGAAAGGAACTTCAATTAACTGAAATTTTATACACCAGAAACACAAACAAAAAGATTTCCAAAAAAGACAATCATTATTTAACTTTCCCACTTAGACAAGTTTGAAATTAGTCTCTTGACAAGTATTTGCATATGTTATAACAGATTTTTTTCTCCTTCTACTTTCCCAGTTTTCATTACAGCTTTACAGGAGTGAAGACCAACATAGACACTGTCATGTTGTTTTTCAAGTGTGTTAGTGCTCACATGACCCTGAAACATGGAGTTGAGTTATTAATAAGATGAATTTATAGTTACAAATAAGATGAAATTATAGTTGATACTCATAAGAGAAAAAACATCTTTTTTAAGGAACTTTGCCTAGGAACTAAGTACGAGCATGGCTGAGTTTATGTAGATACTCTGCCAGCACAGAGGTGCTAACAGAAAAGCTTCTAATTTTAATAGGCAAAGCAGACAAGAAGAGCAATCAGCGGCTGGAAGAAAATACTGCATTTACTCTTGGTTTTCAGAGTTCTTGAGGTGACATCTTTGTCCTATTTGTGGTTCATGCAAATTAAAATACAAAGGTGGCAATGTTTTCTATGGAAAAGAGGTGCAAATAATGTTAAATCATGCAAGATGCTGAAGTCAACTCAAGATGAAAATGATGTGTATTTTTTCTCAGAGAAGGTTTAAAGTTAAAATGCATATGAAATTATTTAATGTACTATTAGAATAATTGAAATTGTCATCCTTCAGTCTGAATCACATTTGCAGGATGTGGCATTTGTGTGATAGCTGTCAGCAATACCCATAGATAGCTACTTCCTAAAATATTTCCAGTGGAAGGTCTTCATTTTGAAAATATTTAGAAAAGGGAGAAATAAATGCAAGAAAATAGAATTCCAGAGGATCCAGAGTGAACTTAAGATACAGTCTGAGTGCATTAAGTATGTAAAACTGTATGTAAAATATTAAGAAGAGAACAGAGATGACTGGAAACTCCTCTCTCCGCCAAGATGGTTAATTCTTCTTTTAAATCCCTTTAAAAAAATCTAAGAAAAACTATTTTGGAATGGGTTAATTGACTAATTGTAGTTGAAAGTAATGAATGAAAGTCTCTCTTTTCTCTGAAATAGGGAATTGCCACTACTGCAGCATACATCCAAATAATCTCTTAGGATATTTGCTGCCTCTTTTGTTCCTTGGCTTCATTTTGCTTTGAAAAGATATAGGAGAAAAAAAGACAAGTACATTAGGTTGGCATTTCTTTCCCCCTAACCAACCCTGAACTGGAAAGCAAGAATATCTTGAAGAGAAAAATGTTTTCCCCATTTACAGTCTACTGGTTGATTTAGTCTTTTCATCTTGAACATGAATCTCACTTTATGGCCTTCTGTACACTTTTTCAAAGTTATTCAGGCAGATAATATGTTGGGATAGTATATCTGGACTTGCTGTTTGTTATCATATTTTTATGTCCTGTCTTGTTGTGGATAGAGGTTGTTCATTTGCTTAAATAAGGTGAAATTTACATGCTACAAGTTTGCCCAAGAATGACTGCTCAGTAATAGAGTTACTAGTTTACTACGTATCAGAGATGAGCTGCTTTGATCTTGCATAGTTGATATTTTTGAAGCTTCGTCTTTGAGTAGGGCTTGAACTATTTCAGTCAGAGAAAGCAGAAGCTGTCAAGCAACAAAAGCATGGCATGGTTCAGATTGAAATTCGTAGGTGGTATGGTAGTGAGCTATTCAGGGGAAAGAGGACATTTCTCTTCCACTCTCCATCATAGTTGTGCTTGTTTGTTTTGCTAGTGCTGTTTTTACTCCTCCTTGCGTGCAGATGTTCTTTTGCTTTGCAGTAATGATCAGAGTGTGTCAGTGGTTGCTGATACCTTTATTGCTTTCTTCTGCTCAATGTCCCTAGAGAGTTTGCTGTTTTGGGGAAACAGCTGTTTCTCTGTGCCTCTGTTTGTATTTTATATAATTGCAATGTCTGGCCAAACTTGCACTAAAGTTTCTTTGGCAGAAGGGAGAGTTATGCAAAATATAACTCTGCATTCAAGGTCTGTGGAGCAAGACTATTGTACATACCTTAAATTGCTAAATACATGCTTTATAATCACCGGGAGCAAGGTGAAGATGCAACATCAAAGTTGTGGACTGCAACTTATTTTGTTTTAAATCCAGCTGTTGTTAGTGTCATCAACTAAGCTGTTGATTAGTGTGATGCACTAAGATGATTAGATATCATTAAGCGCTTCACACTTCTATGATTTGTGGAAGAAATTTTTTGCACAGAATAACTGTGCCATTAAGTGCGTTGTATTCAATTGTTTTTCTTTGAACTCTTCTGTTGTCATTTGCCCACTCTCATTAGAGGAAATCACAGATGTCTTCTACACCATAACAGATCATAGAATCACAGAATGCTTAAGGTTGGAAGGGACCTCTAGAGCTCATCTAGTCCAACCCTCCTGCACATTTAGCTGGTTGAAGACAAAGTAGGTGTTTCTATTACAATGAGAATGTCTGTAGATTTTGTGTGTGATGGCCCCCTTTCATAAAGTGTCGATCACGTTTTAGTATTTCCAGCAGATTTTCTTCCTAGTAGTGGTAAGGCTTGAGGAATTTTCCTGAGAGCTGAATGCGCTCAGTCCCTCTGAGTTTGAGAAAAGGAATCTTACAATTGTAGGACTTTACTTTTTTAAGAGGGACCACATTCAGGTGAATACCAGTCTTTGTAGGTGTAGATGAAATCAGAAGCCTTTCTTAGTAAAGACTGCAAAATATTACTCTATTTTATTTCTTCTTACAAGTTTTTCACAAGAAAGAATTTATTCCACACGTGTCCATGTAGTACTCACTCTCTAGCTCTGTTTACTTAATTTACCATATGCTATACTGTTTCCAGGCTACTGCAATGTAAATAACACTTCGTATTCATATCTTAACTTGAACTCGCCCTTGAAGAGGTGTGCTGTAGCTACCGTAACAGTGCGAGAGCAGCGGGAAGGTCGCACGCTGCAAAATGCTCTGAGCGCTCTGCTGTGCTACAGCTCTTCCTCTGCAGAGTGTCTCCAATTGCTGAGTATGCACAGCCAGGCAGAAAACGAGGACAGCCAAGCACATTAATGCTTATACTATAGACACACACGTGCTCATGAGAAGACGTTAACAGGTGCAAATGCTTTTTTAATTTTCTTTGTCACAACTGTGCTTCATTTTCCACACACTGCCTACGCATGTTTCCATACAAAGAATCCCTAATTCAGCAAGTATACCTTGAAAATATTTAGAGTTTCTATTCAGAAACAGGAATCTGGGGCAGATAACTGATAGGAAATAACAGCAAAACTGACTTCAAGAAGGACGCTCCAGCAGGATGTGATAGCTGTAGTCACAGCTGCCAGTGTTCCTGTTGCAGATGTTGGACAGGCATCCTTGTCACATTGTGTTCCTTTATAACCAGCAGTGATAATTCATCACTCCAGCACCACAGAAAGATGGAAAACTTAAAATAAATAAATAAATAAAAAGATAGTTAAGGGGAAGAGGGAAGGAAATCCTTAAAATGAATTCATCTGGAGATACTTTTACAGGCAAATAAATACTGAATTTTTTTTGTAAGTGTGCCTTAAAATACATATGCAAGTATGTATGCATAGGTTCATATTATATATGAAGCTGGAAAAAGGACAGTTTGGGAAGAGCAGCACGAGAGCAGAAAGAGAGTGCACAGCGTGCTTGTTATCTGTATGCTTTATAGTAGCTCAGCAGCTACCCCAGAATCAGGAAACCTGATTACTTGCTATAACAGAGAGGATTTTGTTTCAATTTAGGTTCCCTATCACCACCTCAGCAACCTGAAGTCATGTCTTTTCCAAAGAGAGTTACTTTTTAAAGACTAGGTTTATATAGTCTTGCTTTTCAAACTGAGTATGCAACCGAGCCCTTCACTAATACCTTAAGGTCACCTCTGATAGCGTCCTGTCTATTGAAGAAGTGATCGGATGTCTTCAGGGCCTTCAGTGGTAATTTTTAGTACCTTTTGCCTGGTATTTTTTCTTCCAAAAGCTGTTTTCAAATTTAACATCTTTGCTATTATGCAGCTATTTAAATGGATCAGAAGCTACTGAAACATCTGAGGGACCAAAAAAATGTGATGTGTGATAAATTACAGTATCATGTGCTCCTATATATAGCTTAAAAGATAAAAGTGTCAGGATGTTCTCTTTTCTTGTATAAACAACGCTGCTGCAGTTTAGGTCAGCATATTTCAGAAATAATCACTGATGCATCGTTAGCAGAGAGCCATCACAATGACACAAGATCTGACCAAAATGACTAGGAAACCAAGTCAAGTTTCTTTAATTATGTACAGGCAGACTTGGCTTGACTACTTTAAGTGCACGAAACCATGTTCATTAAGTAGTAATGTGTGCACTGAAGGAAAGAATCCTAAAATAACTGACATTTAATTCTCTGTAAATTCCACATCTTATAAGTGCGTGACTGAAAGCAAAGCAGAGAAGGGGTAAGGGTAAGAAAGGAGAGTTTGTTAGATATATAGTACAAACTTTATATTAAATATTACCCTTTGTGTGTGAGCATTTTTGCATGTTATACTTTTCAGTCTTTAATGTCATGTAAGCACAGTGACAGCCATGGCTGTGAGGTGCCAGTATCAGCTCTCCTGCATGCAGGCAATACCTGTTTGAGCTTGATCAGGCAGGGGTTCCTGAGTGGGTTGTGTCAGTTTAGCCAGAGGGACAATCTGCATTTAGGCTGGTGCTGTTTTCTTGGTCACCTTGATGCTACCTGCAGGAGGCAAGTAGTGCCAGTTGTGGTAAAAACCGAGGGTACTGAGGGCATATGACCTGATATTACACTTGCTGGTGTAAACTCAACCTGTCAGCATTAAATATATATATATATATTGCCAAGAGCAAGATGATACCATGTTTTGTGTCACACTTACTGTCATAAACACATTTCTACCTAGGACTGTGAACAATTGATATTCATAAGTGCAGAAGAAAAAAAAAAACTGTGGGGAAAAAAAAGATAAGGAAAGGGATTTTCTTTTTCTCTATCTTAATAAAAATAAAAATAAAAAAATGGAGATTAAAGGGTGATGCTGCTTCTGCACAACACTTGTAATCTTTGAAGTAACTTGGAGTACTTCAGAACTGGTTAAAGTTCTTCATGAAGATCTCTGGTTTGAAGGATCTTGTGGGATGTTCAGAGCTTTGCAATCAAAGCTTTCTGCTTCATTCCAGACAAGATCTTTGTGCCAGTTTTTCTCCTGCATCTATGTCAATTCTCAGTCCTCTCGTGCAATTTAATTCAGTCATGTGAGATGTCACATGACAAATTTAAAACCACTGAAACACTCAAAAGTCACTCAAAAACACCTACTGCAGATCTGGCCTTCAGCAGGAAGATTCTTTTTTCACCGTTATCATTTGTGTAAACCAGACAGCTGGGTCAAATTCAGATACCAGAATGAACCTGCAGAAATGAACGTGACTGCTTGTGTGGAAAGGCAGTATCTGTGACTGCACTCTGTGGCTCATGGAAGTTGATGGAAATTTTGTCATTTACTTCAGTGAGGATTGGTTATATCCTTTATTGGCTAGAATTCAGTGAACCACTGTTCACCCAGCAGTGGTCAGTATCTGACCAAAAAATGAAAACAAGTATTTTGTGAGATTTTTAATTGGAAGTAATAAATTTTCTGAGACTTTCTGTGCTGAGAAAGAATCTCTCATGTTGTTATACTGATGCTTGATAACACAAGATTGGAACATGCTACATGATTCTTAACTATCTTTATGAGCAGTAACAGGAAGAATAACTATTAGCAGTAACAGGAAGAATAACAAATAGTTGTTCATTTTTATCCTGAAATTAAGTGTCCATTAGAGACAATCTCTGAATAAAATGGTGACATTTTGAAACGGTACAAGGAAGTAAATTCCAGGCAAGAGAATGCTTTCACCTAAATCTGTGTCTTGTAAAATCTCTGTCTGCAGACAAGGAACACCCAAACCTGAATACTTCTCTTTCTAATGTCATTACATTTGGTAATCATGCTTCATTTCCTCACTGTTATTCAAAATGTATGATATGTGGTTAGATAACCGCTATCCAAGCTTTTTAGCTAGCAATAGATTTTAAAGGTTTTTGCCCTCATAGCTCTGCAGTGCTGCAGTGCTCATTTCGCAGTGAGCATCTCAGATTACTCAGGATATCCTTGGGCCGTTTTAGCCTCCATTTGTGTCTCACATTTTATCGTTTATGCTATTTCCATCAGTGTCCAGCACTGCTGAATTTTTATAAAAATGATAAAGTTGGCATCATTAAGAAAGGATATAGTAAATTGCCCTATATTAATCTTTGTGGAGACTGAAAAATCTGAAAAATAACATATACTATTAATACTTTAATTCAAGCTTTTTAATAAATGGTTGTTTTTTTATCTAAAACAAAAGCAGGTATAGCAATATCTCTTTATTTTGGATTTTGGAGTCTTGTAATTGATGTTACTTTAGTATATTAATAAGGTGGAACTATGTAAGTAGGAAAAGAGTTAATAAAGCAGTTTTAAGACTTGTTGGGATTATAGGCAAACTGACATCTCTTGAAGATTCTGTATTCAGTAAAACTGGGGAACAGCCACGTTCAGAGGTTTAAAATACCTACTAGAATCAGCTTTAAACTGATGAACTATGAACCCCAGTGGCTAACAGAGCCCTGGCTAATGGACATAGGGCCTCTAATGAGAATGTGGCCCCATAAATCTGAGTGGGTGTCCAAGAGCAAACGAAATGTTCCACGTTCCTCAAGTCTGTTTGGTTTGACAGAAAGAAATGAGTGACATTAAGGCAGAGCGGATATCTGGCCAGAAGACCTAACAGATCACTAGTGTCCCAACAGAGGAAATACTCCGGGAAAATCATAGAATCATAGAATGCCTAAGGTTGGAAGGGACCTCTAGAGGTCATCTAGTCCAACCCCCCTGCACACACAG
>JAWLRI010000923.1:2791317-2807183 GCA_034781795.1 Crypturellus tataupa | reverse complement strand
TGTCAAAAAATTTTTCCTTAAGTTCCTGTGGAACTTTTGGTGTTTAAGTTTGTGGCCATTTCCTCTTGTTCTGCCACACAAAGGATTTGTGTGGATCCACACATAACTATTTCTGGCCAGAATAGGGATACTAGTAGGAGAAAGAATTTTTGTGCATTACCTTTGTTTGCAGTTAACATGCATTCCTCTTGAGGATCAGGATGTTCGAGCTTTTTATGAATAATCCTTGTACATGTGAAATAATAAAAAGCAATCTGGGAAGGAAAAGGAATCAAATGGAATCCAAAAATCCAACTGGATTTGTTCAGAGCACAGGGACTGGAAAATGAGGAAACAGAGTGGTACAGTTATCACCACTACTATCTGATACCTAGTAGCTGGCATATCATGCAAAATAAGCATTAAATAATCTATATATTTCATTTTAGGGCAAAGTAAAAAATGGAAGAAGAGCACAGATGGGCATGGGGAAGGTTCATGAAAAACCATTCTCATAGAAAACCAATATCCAAAATTTACCTTTTGATTCGGTACTTGAGGAAAGCCTACTGCACGTAGGTAGGCAGAACAGAAAAAGTTGACTCGAGGATCAGAAAGATGTAGTCTGGAAGTTTTCAGGCATTCATGGAAAATGTTTTCCTAGTATTGACAGGAATCTTGAAAAGGTTGTGACCTTGCAGTCTGAAACTTGGGATGAGATCTAGATGAGCTTGATGTGTAGTAGCCCTAATCCTTTCTAGGAACTGACAACATAGAAATAGGGAGTTACAACCTAATACACGATAGTAAACATCAAGAAGTTGGAGAGAAGGATTCACTTTCTTCTTTGTGCAGTGACATGATGTGCCTAGCTTTAACACTGAGCTAATAGAAAAACTTCAGAAAAAGGGTAAATGCAAAAGAGTAAGAAATGCATTTTGTCCATTCACAGCTGTTAAAACAGCCTCGCACAGACTTTCTGACAGCAGCTCACGCACCAGCTGCTGGCACCAGCATGGGAATCACATGGGATTAAAATGAAATGACAAATGAGAATGAAAGACAGCGTAGCACGGCAGCTCAGCCTGACACAAGTGCGATGTCTGGAGAAATAACAGGTTCAAGCTGTCTAGTGAGTGAGACTGTTTGCTGGCAATCAGCCAGAGCTTTCAGTGCACTTGGGGCTTTTGGTAACAACTTCCCATAGTGATTCATTGGCAGGTGGTTCATGGAGGAACTCGAAGAGATCTCATATGCGAGATCCTGGAACAAGGTGGTGTTATCCAGTAAGAAATATTGCTGCAGTATTAAATTAATGGCCTATAGAAACTGGCAGCTATAAAAGCCTTACTCACATTTAAAAGCATTGAAAGATACTAATTGTAGGAGCAAGAGTTCCTGGGAGCTTTCAAGCCATATGGAACATCAACATGTTTTCTGCCAAATTAAAGAGAAATGGTAGGTTTATAAGTCACCGTAATTCAACAAAGTTCATAAGAGCTGTGTGCAAATGATGAGAAAGGTCTCAAAAGTCCTTAGCTCACCTGCAAAGGAAAATTATCAGACCTCATACTTTAAATTAAAAAAAGAGGAGGAGACCCCTCGGAGTGAGGTAGATAACTTTGGAAGTTGCAAATGTCACATCCTGAAGTTTTTTTGTTATGCCTTACGTGATGATGTGCACCAATTCTGGCCAAGTGTTCAAGTGTTTTCTGTTCAATTTGGTTTCGGATGGAAAGGAAGTATCTGGGATTGCAGTGTGTGTGTTTAATTGGACGTACGCGCAATATGCGAGGGCTTGCCGTTGGCCCGGAACATTTGACATTTCATTCAAATTAGCCAGAGGGTAGTTGCCTCCCAGGGATTACATTTCCACCTGTTCCATAAAAATATGTGATCACTGGGGGAAAGAGGGGCTTGTTAGTAGCCATATGGATGGAAAAGAGGATCCATAAAATATCATCTAGGAACATTCAGACAGCTGCAAACCATGACTAAAGTCATAGTCTTTGCTAAGTAACCACAGCTGTATTTGTCTTGGTACATATTCATTTGCATTCCAGCTGGGCATTAGTTGAATGCCTTTAATTGAGAGCTTATACAGAGTTGGGTCAATAGCTGATGCAGACTTTTGGACTAGATTCCAATGTAGAATACATAACAGGTGTGTTACATCAGTCATAAAAGTAATGCATAAATTGTCCAGGGAGTCAGTGAAGTAATTGTCACTGATCAGTCTTCTTGAAAAAAAAAATGAGCGTGGCAGTGGAGATTTCAGAAGAGTTAAGACTTTAAACATTTTCTTTCTTTTTTCTTTTATGTTTTTGGTACAAAATAGCAACATGCATTTTTTTGTCATTTTCCTTCTTACCAACCATAATGTTTCTAGGATTAATGTAATAGTAAGATCTCAGTCTTAGTTTACAGATTTGGGATAACTGCAGTGAAAATAAGGTAGCTATTCCTTTTGTAAAAATATTATTGGCAGCTGTTTCCTTTGCTTCCCCTTATGGTTTTAACATTTCATATTTTCCTGACAAAGAATCTCTTTCAGAAAACAAGTCTGTAAATAGTAGCTCCACATATTTATGGCACTGAAAATTCTTGCCTACAGTTTCAACCAGTTTTAATTTTAGTTTTTGCTTTACCCAGTTACTGGCTTTACAGTGTGATTAAAAGGTACCAAAGTGTCATATTCCTGTTTTGCTTTGCTCTTTTGATGTTATTTTTTCAGCTGAATCAATTCTCTGTCCTGAAAACATGTCCAGGAGCCCACAGTCTTTAAAGAGTGAAGTGTTGAGATCCAGAGAAGCAGAGGCAATAGCAAGGGGGCTTCTCTGGCTGCACTTCTGTGCTGAGTCCTTGGGCAGCAACCAGAGAAGCCCCCAGCATTCCTGCACCTACTCCCTTGCGCTACCCTGCACACTGCGGACTGTGCTGCCACAGGGTGGTCGGATCAGACAACTCATTCCACTGGAAAACAGTCCGGGGTTGGAAGAGAGTTCTTTTGAGCTGTGCTATATTTGAGCCCTCTGCTTGAATAAGCTTATGTGCCTGCACAATGGACAGAGAGGAGCAAGGGCAGGGAAGAGTGAGGAAGGACAGGAAAGAAGGGAAACAAAGCCAGCTCGGCTGTATATTCTTGATTGCTCTATCAAGGGTCAAGTTTGTGTGGGAGTTGTAGCTGTGCTTAGATTACAGTGGAGAGAGCAATCTAGGCTAATAAATAAATGAGAAGGCAACATATCCCTTAGATAAAGTTTTCTACCCCACATATAGTATAATTACAAGCATAAAGTACCTTTCTGTCCAGCTGACATCAGTAATGCATAAAATGTTTTGGTACCCGGAGGTTTTTAAACTATAACTAAAGAGAACCCATTGAAATCTTGGTGCAGTACACAGCTAACGTCATTGCAAATAATATTGTGGTCTGCTCCTTTCAGCAAAGAGTGAACCATGAAGACTAGAATCACCTTTATATAATTTTACCTATCACTTTTGAGTCTGGGAAAGTAATATAAGGAAATTTGCACTGAAATTGTCTGTATTTTAAGAAGGTGGCTAACCTACTATGCTGCTGACAGAAATTAAGGCCTTAACTTTCTAAATAGAAATTACAGAAGTGATTATGTTTGGCATGTTCCTCTGTGAGAAGAAATGTGGGGGATCTTGGCACTTACACTGAAACTGCGCATCCCGAATGTGGGCTGTACCACATGGCTGTGTTTGACTTCACAAGCCTGTGTGTTGTGCCACCCTCGAAGCACTGAAGGATGCTGTGAATTGCTGAGCATGCAGGAGCACGTTGATTAGTAACAGGAACTAAACACAGTGGGCGTCCAGTGCATCTCAAGCACTGATAGCTCTTGTTTGTGTTCATGGTTGCATGTTGCCAACGGGTGGGCAAGAGGTAGGAGACTCTTAAGTTGCCCTGGATGGTTAAGACAGCACCTGTGGAGGTGCAGCCTGGTCACCCAGTCTTGTTGTCTTCCAGGTGATGAGGAATATTCATATGTAATGAGTGTTCAAGGTGCCTATTAAGAGAACAAAAAACCAAAAGTGCATGACAAAATGCCCATTACTGCATCTCAGTGCCCTGATGGCTCAGGAGCAGAGTCTGGGACATCTGCAGGTGCTACTTCAGCTGTGGGGAACAGGGCCTGCTGCTCAGCCTGTGTATGTAGCTGTTAAAATATCATATGTGTGTCTGGTTGGTAGCCCTCCTACTCAGTCCCAAGTGAATGACAATGAACCATCTATTTACAGGAATGTATTGGAAGTCTTTAGCCCAAAGTCCATCTCTTTGTCCCCATGCTCTCACGTCCCCAAGCAGTACTGCTTTCCTTTTCTGTTGTTACTTTATACACATAATTTAAATGACACATCATCTGCATTAAATTTCACTGGTTGATGATAGAAAATGACATAAGAAAGACTTTTTGTTGAGAAGCAAACATACATACAAAGAGGAGTCACAGTGTTTTAGGCTAAGGATTTAATAACACTTTGATGCTTATGGAAGTTATTATTCAGAGGAGAAAGTATTTCAAAGTGAAGTTTGTGGTAATTAAAACACAAAGTGGGAGAGCAATCTGATTTAATTTGTAATCTTTTAATCACAGGGAAGGAGTGAATATTATATTTCAAATTCAGTAGTAGTAATCTGATGTGCTATGATTTTGGCTAATAGTTTCTCATATATTCCGTATTCATCAAAGCTTTTGTCTTTACATCTGCTCTATGGATGAATTTGCATTTTAATGGAAGTGTTTAAGTGAGTGATACCGAAGCCTGGAACAGCAAACATTTTCATATTCTCTCAAATATGATTTTAAAACATTGTATTTTAGTCACTGAACAACACGAAAGATACAATCACTTTATTTTTATTACTTCCAAGTCATTTAATAGTTGTTCTATTTTAATTAAGAACTTTATGATTCTTCACTAATGCAGCATGTTTAGAGTTAAATGTGGAGCTGAAGTGCCTTTCCAGTGTTTCTGAGCACTATTAAGGCCCCGTTATTCGTTTCTGTCGTTCAGGAAATCTCAAGCTAGGATCTCCAGCACTTTTACTGGAGGTGCCCAGAGACCTGTCATGCTCTCTCCTTCCAACTTTCATTCCGCTCCACTTTTCCGAGAAGGATTGTCTTTTTTTCTATCAGTATGGGAGAGACGTCATTGCTGTTCTAGTGAAGGCTTCTGTCTGAAAGGTATGGGATGAGAATCATGTTCCTATTAATCATTCAAATAATGAAGGAAACCAGTGGTATCTAGATCAACTCATCTGTGAAATTCTTCCATTTTTCCTCCTCTAAGAAATATGCTTTGCTCCACAGCTTGTGCTTCTAGCAGGCGTACGTTAGCTTCCCTTTCCAGGACATATTGTTAGAGTTTTTTATCTTGACTAGTCTGTTCACACCATCATAACAGTATCAATAAGGTCTTTCTTTCCCCTTCTCTTTGAGCTTAAAATACTGTTTTTGCCAAGCTTTCAGCCTGTAAAGGTTCTACTTTTTCAAAGATACATCTTATCATGGAAAATATGTTTCATTGATAAATATTTTTTACTTGATCAAAGTAATTCAAGCAAAACACTTCTACGGACTTCAAATTATCCTAGGGACTCATAATGTACTGACCTAAAGTCTTACACAATTTATGTCACCAAACAGAAAGCTGGTGTTAAAAAAAGGATAGTAATGGGAAGTTTGGGATGATCTGTAGATCTGTATCTTTTCAGACTTGGTATGAGTCATGTATCGTTTTATCAGCAATTTGGATACACAGTTATAATCAATAAAACATTTCCTTTAAGATAACTAGTAACTTTAAGATAACTAGTGGTCTTCTGAAAGATCTAAATTTCAAGTAGTATTTGCTGTTAATACTGAGTCTTCCTTTGGTCTCTTAAGCATCCACTTATATAACTTTTTAATCTTAGCTTTAAATTATGTATCATGTATTTTGTTAATAAAAATGTATTTCAGATGCAAAAATGTACTTGTGAGGAATAATCTTATTTCTGTGGTGGAGAATTCTTTAAGAAACAGTCATCTTAAAATATTATGGACTGATACTCTGAAAAAAAAGGCCATTAAGAAATTTTCTAGAGTTATTGCCATTTTACAATAAGAGTACATAAATCTGAAAACTTTAGCTGTGAATCGTAACATCCTCCACCTCCAAGTCCCCAAACCAAAATGTACTTCTCCTTTCTGGAACTGTTTCTGGTGCCTGTTACACTGTGTGTGTCATAGCAGACAGACATGTCAACCAACATCAGAACATAATTTGAACCTGTGTCTTCTGTTCTCACCAAAACAAGCCACTGTCTACTGAAACTGCCATCAAAGCTGCTGGATAGCAGGAAGATAGTTAGGAAAATACTAAATTAACCAAGGTATTATAGTCACATGATTATAATAATTATGATAATTTCCCATGTTCATAACAGAATGACAGGGAGGAGAAGTCATTTGTCTTGGAGGAGCTCTCGTTTGCTTGATGATCTTGATTGCTCTGTTATTTTGGAACTGCTTTCTGTTTCTCCATATGCATGGAGTTCTGTAAATTGAAAGCATAATTTAAGGGTTAAGAATTATATATCTCCTTCCTCTCCCCTCTCACACTGATCTTCAGATCAGTGAGAAAGTGAGGTGAGTAGGGAGAAAGTAAGGAAAGTTTCCTATTAAACAAATTTTAGGTTTTGTTATATAATGTGTTCTTTTAAGACTTCACGTTATTATAGCAAAGTAGGAATAACATCTATTTAAGGGAGAAAAAGAAAGAAGATAGGAATCAGTTTGCAAAAACATCAAATTCAAAGGTAAAGCTTTTACACTTTTTTTTGCGACATTTATGATTCTCTTTCCCTGTGTGTCATTACAAATATAGGTGTGTTCATGGAATTAAAAAGTGACAAACCCGTGGATCGGTCATTTTTCCTTTCCTGTGAAAGATTAGCAATGTTGTATGAATCTGTTTTACTGCAGAGGAACATAGTAAGCAAGAACAGAGGGGAAAAATTAAAATTGGTATGTAATTTGGCACATATATGAAGGAGATGCTACAAAAATAACAAATTCCCTTTGCAGATGTGTTTTTGTCTATATGGTTTATAGTTGTATAATATAGTTGTATAGCATAGATGCTTTAGAGGATGTAGCTTGGAGAGCTAAGGAACTCATGGCTGGGAGTTCATTTTATATAATCCAAAAAAACCTTGTATTATCAACAGCAGTTGCAGAGCCAAAGCAGAAGTAATTTAGATCACCTTTTTTTCCCCTAAACTTGATCAATTTTTTTTTTTTCATTCAACTCTGCTGTTCTAGCAAAGTACTTAAGAGGGCAGCAAAGAAGCTCTGAGAAACAAAACTGCTTTTATTGGAGAAGAAAGATAAACCAATATGCAGTTTCAGTGGAAAGATTTAAATTAGAAATGGCTAAGAAATAATGACTGCGAAGCTAGTAGATAGACAGAACTTTCCTGAAAATGTGTTTTTCTATTGAAGGAATCTCCTCCCTGCTGCACATTTATATTGCTACTAATAGGATTATCGGAACACAGTCAGATAATAGTGGTTGTGCTGTAGTTGCACTCAATGAAAAATGACATGGTTTACCGAGTTATTGGAGACTTGTTGAGTGTTATGCCTAAATGTTACTGAGAGCACTGACCTGAGCCCTGGATTCCTCCTTGCTGGGAAGTCCTAGGCTCCTTTCAACACGATGCTCTCTGCCTTGGTGGCACTTTCTGCCTTGTATCTGGGTCAGTGGCAGCAGCACCATGAGGAGGTCTGTTTGTCTGCCCTTACTTTGTCCTTTGGGGAACTCTTGCGGTAAAGCAGCTATCAGCTGCCAGCTGGAAAGGTTCTGCAATGTCTTTTGTTCCTGGGTCACTGCTTGAGGTGCTCAGGTGTGAGGGAAATTGAAGCTGCCGTCTCTGCTTCTGAGTCACACTGTTTTTTAACCCAATACTACGGCTTTAGGAGGGTTGTGCTGTAAAAATGGCCCCTGCTTAGTGCTGAGGAGGCAAAAGAGATCAGAGAAGAGATATCTGCCAAAAAGTGGTTATTGGAAAAGTCTGGGTCACTGCTTTCACTTCTTTGCTCACAAATTCAGGTTTTTTGTGCACTCAGGGAACAGCATAGGAAATCGAAAACCTGAACTCGAAGCTGGAGAGCAAAACTGGCTCTCAGGAGAGGAAGTGTGCAGCAGGTATGCTGTCTCGATTAGCTCATGCATCTCCTCAAAAAATGCATATACCATCAACAAGACCTTGAATACAAAAAGTGTCACCCATCTATTTTACCAGTGCACTCAACGAGAAATAGTAACTTCTGGTCTTACTGGCTGAAAAACCCTCTTAACTGGAACTTGGGTTTGATTTCTTCTTCTTCTTATTTTTTTTTCTTTTAAATCATCTTCCAATAAAAAGCAAAGTTATTCATAATCTGAAATTTATGAGGAAAATGATAAATCTGCACACATAGGTTGTGTTAAAATTAGGAAATAAAAAATATATTTTATTCCGTTAAATTACCAAGCAAAAAATTTTTTTTGACATTAATTTGAATCCATTTTTTCATGTTCCTGCTGTAATAGTACTGTTTGTCATATGAAAATGTACTGTAATATTTCTAAATAAGTAATATGTCAAGGGAACAGTGTTTCAGCGTTCAATAAATATGATTAAATGGCAATCTACCTCCTCTGTTGTGCGAGCTACCACATATTTGCTAACTGAGGTAGATAAGGCAGTTTCTTAACTTTGGGCCAGACTGTCTTTAGGTCTTGAAGGAACTCAAAGCTGAAGAAGAAAGTGATAGGACATGGGAATAGTATTTATGATGCCTATATAATATGATACCTAATCTGAAGGAGTTGTTCATAGATCCAGCACCTCAGGCTGTGTGCTGGTAGGCTGCAGCTTTTTCACAGAATAGCTGAGGTTGGAAAGGATCTCAGCATACCATTTAGCCTAACTGCACTGCTCAAGCACCTAGAGATCTTTGCACGGGATTGCAATTACCCCCCATTTTTAAGGGGGTTTAATTGGGTTTTTAAGCGCGATATAGGAGAGAGTGAGTCCTCAGCAAATGCAGCTTTTTCCATCATGCAAAAGCAGTTAGGTCGTAGAGAGAAAAACAGGGATTAGTGTGGTTTTTTTTATGTGCATGCCTATGTGTATTTGTTTATTGGGAGCATAAGGAATGTGAACATAGCTCTCAGGGAATGCCTGGCTGAGTGTAAGCATGTCACTTAGCCATCAGAGTCCCCAAATGATGCAAGTGTCAGTGTGTAGTGAAAGCTCTCTGCTCTTATGAAGCCTCAGAAGAGGTCACAGGGTCTATTTTACCCGGATGGCAGAAGACAGCGGTGTTGGCAGTGTGAGGATCCCCTTGTCGCTTCCCACCATGGGGCTCCTGGCTTACCCTGAGCGCTTGCGGCAGTGTCAGTCCCCCATGGGCTGCAGTTCACAGCAGGTATTACTTTTGAGGTGATATTATTTTTCATCATAGTGTTGGATCTAGC
This sequence comes from Crypturellus tataupa, assembly GCA_034781795.1. Classification (NCBI taxonomy): domain Eukaryota; kingdom Metazoa; phylum Chordata; class Aves; order Tinamiformes; family Tinamidae; genus Crypturellus; species Crypturellus tataupa. The sequence goes on along the minus strand of JAWLRI010000923.1, from coordinate 2,797,664 downwards.
AGCATAATTGATGAGCAGAATAAATTACACTGTATAATATTTACTGATCCAGATGACCTTTGGTCAGTTAATACCTGTTGTTGAACATAGCAGTACACTGGGTATCTGAATAGAAAATACTTTTTATAGTATTGCTTGCATACAAAATCACTGGAGTATGATACGTGCTGTTCTTTCAGCACTAGTAATGTTACTTTTATTCCTCTAGGTGTTGTTTAAAGGTCCAGTTTGTTGAATTAGATTTCTTTCTAACAGTGCATGCAGTTAATATTATTTTGTTGTAACTTTGGTTAAACATTTTTTCTAAGATACTCAAAACATGTCTTGTCCACATAGCCAGGCTCATTTGTTCACTACAATTTGAATGTAATGGACATCCTACAGTTATAAACCTCGGAAATCGTTAGTGAAATAAATAAAAAGTAGCATCTAGTAGTATCTATTGTATAGATACCAGGTGTGTTAATAAAAGGTAATTATGTTGATGGAAAATTTCTAAAAGCTTCATCCAGCAGATATGTACATTTTTTCCATCACTCTCAGTAACAAATGCCATTTAATGCAGTGGAAAATTACTAGCAAGTCTGAAATAATGAAGCAATGACTGTGAGCTTTGTTTAAAATTCCTCAGGAGAACGCCACAATGAGAATGATTGCTGGTATTTCAACAGGGAATATAGTACTGCATTTTCACATGAAAAATAAGCTCACATTTAACTGTCAATTAATTGCTTTTGATACCCTGAAATTGTTTCGGCATTACTATGCTGATTCACCCATCTGTCTGAATATACCTGAACAAAATGGGAAGAAAGACAAGTTCTAAAGCAACTGCATTTTGAATGAGTGTTGCAGGCTCTTGTTTACCAACTGAGTGACCCCACTTGTATTGACATTGCATAAAAATCTGGCTTACTGGAAGTTGCGTTTTCCCCCTGCAGGTGAACTAGCAGAAATATTATCATCAAAAGCAACAGTTAGGGATCTAAAAAAGTACAGTCTGTGTCTGGGTTTGGTTTTGAGGGGGAGTTGTAGAATATTTTAGAATTCAGTGCTTTGTCATAAAAGAAAGTTTTAAAAGCTCCTGCATAGGATGCTGACTCCCTGCATAGCAGAGGGTTTCAACTTCGAAAAGTTGCAGCTGTGAAGTAGAGATTACAGGACAAGTATTTTTTTTTGTGCTACTTAGCAGATTTTTTAATATATGGAGCTAACAAGCACTGAGGATGGTGAACACTAGCGATGCTGTTGTTGGCACTGCTGTCTTGTCTGTGTAAAGGTGAAATGTTTCTTCTTTCTTTCTGATGAAAATTCCTGGCATATCCTCAGCAGGCAGTCTACGATTCTAACTGACAGGAAGATAACTGCTAAAATTCACAATTAAATCAATAAACCCATTGTTCCTTGATCAAATCATCCCTGCTGTTCACAAGGGTAGGAATTGCACATGGTTGGGATAGTTGCTCTCCAAATAATGCACCGCCCGCTTCAGCTTTTAAAGTGATGATTCCTGCTTCCAGTAACTTCCCAAGTACCTAATTCACTTGAACTCTTTACTGTGATCTACTGCGCACTCCTCTGTGTTCCCAGCTACTCAGTTGCTGGCTTAGTTAGTAGGAGCAGTAACTTTGAAAGCCAGTGGTGTTAATGGTAGAACAACCATTTCTAAATTACAGAATAGACATGCTGCTATGATACACTGTAAACAGCAACTCATAACAACTCTCTATCAAGATTTGGCTTGTCCTGTGTTTGCTATTTGAATTGAACAGTATCCTCAGGACTGAAAATAAAAGTAATTCTGACTAGTCAGAATACAGAATTACAGAATATAGCCAACCATCAGTGCCACAAATCACATTAATAAAACCTTCTCAACTTTTCAACCGAAAAAAAAAGGGCTTTGAATCTCTTCACAGGAGAGAAGATCAAAATAGAAGAATAGAGAGGGAAGGAGAATTATAAGTATATGGAACTCATTTGAAACCATAGAGATATCTAAGGTTTCAGAGAAAAGAAGAGCTAGGTTTTCTTGTTACCTAATCAGTCTTGCAGCACTTACGACTAAAAAGGTAGCATGTGTATACTATCGTGCTTTCAGAGCCTGAAAGTCTTTTTTTTTACTTGCATGTGTGCCAAAGACTCTGGGCTGAGGCTTCTGGCAATAGCTTTTTGAAGGTTTCGAAGGTTCATTCTTCTGTCTTTTCATAAGTCTATACACAATTTCAGTTGTCTGGCAAGTGAATTCATTAAAAGTTCTGTACCATCTCCTGAAAACCTCTGAAAAAAAGAACCATCTCCTGGGTTTCCTACCCAAAGGGCTCTTGACACTTAAATATATATCCTATTGAGTAGCTTCCAACAAGAGATATGGTTACTAATAAGGAGAAAAAAGATTTATGTGATTTGCAGGAGCATGGCAAGGGAAATACTATTTAAACTTTTATCTTGTGTTATTCTCTGTTCCAAATGAAGGAACACCAAACTCATGTTAACTCAATGTTAAGCAAATATGCTTTAAATAAGAAAAAATCTAGAAGTCACATGTGCCAAGCTGACTTAATTCCTTATATAACTCTTTTGATACCAGTATATTTTACCTTGAGAAGGTCTTGTGTGTTTAAACCTCCGTCTTTGACTCTTCATTGAAAATTAATTTCTGGGATTTGGAAGAAGACCTATTCTGAGAAATGTTATTTGCAAACTATTATAGCTTAAACATGGTTAGTTTGCCTGATCCTATTTCCTCAATTTGCTTTATTTAAGACTCACAGACTCTCTTCACCCACTTTTCACTCTTTAAATCATGGTTAACTATGAAGGAGACGAAAATAGACAAAGTAATTGCCACTTGTTCCTTTGTCTCACTGTGTCATGCTGTGCTATAAACATATTTAATCTGGACAGAACCAGAGAGGTAAAATCTAATTTAACAGCAATCAATCAAAGGTAAGAAGTCTGCAAGTTCTGCAGTTCTGCAGTAGACTGCAGTCCTATTACTCAGAGCTAGTGAAGGAAAAAAAAAAGAAGTGTGGTTAGCCCTAGGAGTCTTTAGAAACCCCAGACTTGAAGAAACCACCAGAGTCATCAAGGTTCCCCTTTGTTGGCACCAAAGCATATAATTCCTTTCATAAAAAATACTAATATCTTTCTTAAGAGCCAATAATTCATTTTGTGCTGACAACTCCCATTGGATAACTACTGTACTCAGGCAATTGAGAACCTTCTCATTTTCATTCCAAACTTATTTATGGGCAGATTAATCACTGATGTGGTCCCTTCAGTTTAAGTAGCTTTTCTTTCTTCTTGATATTCATCCTTTTTATTTAGCTGTCTCCAGTCACTTATTCTTTTGCCACAAGAAACAAGCCAAGCTTTCCTGTCCACTCACAAAGGTGAGGTCTGCAGTGTCCATCTCTTCCTAGTAGACTGCAGGATTTTAAAGAAGATTAAGATCTTCATCTTTTAACTATTCTGACCCAGTTATTTTTATTTATTCATTTTATTATTTTTTGACCAGAGATATGTACTGGTTTTCATCTGTTAAACTGTTAGCTTCTCATTCCGTTATGTTTATACTCCTTGCCCAGGAATTACTGTACTTGCATATTTTACAATCACGAATTTCAAACATTTCTTCCTTCACATTTTTTCGCAGGAATATTACTTGTACAGATTTTCACAAATATGTAGTATGACATCATATCTCCTGAACACCTTAATCTTCAGAAATATCAATAGAAACAAGTGTAGAATGTTCTGAGGATCCTTGAGTAACTGATCATAGTCAAAAATGTAAAAAAAGCTATGTAGCTCTGGCTATTTTGGTCGACTATTTTGGTATCCTCAGCTAAAAATCATATGCAAGTAAAATAAGAGATATTCCCCAAACAAAATATCTTGCACTGAAGGGAAGATCATGCTGTTCTTAATGTGGTACTCATACTGCCTACCATTTATTTTATATATATATATATATATATATAGGTTTCAAAAATTCATTTAGAGTGCCTATTTTTGTATTATTCCTGTGCTTGTTTCAGTCTGTAGATCACAGGGTTTGGGATTGTCTCTTCAGATGTTTAACTTTGCATAGACATCAACCATAAAATTAAACTCTCAAGCAAATAGTACCACATTGTATCTTACCTTCATTGCTAATTTATTAGTAAACTTTTTAGGTTTCAATCAAAATTTAAACAAGAAATAATCAGGATCAACCACACAAAGTTAATAAATTCTCGTACAGCTCCTGACATTAATTAATTTGAACAAGTCAGAAAACAAAGATAAATTGATCAGGTCTACAAGAGTACCACAGTGTCCTAGCTATGCCAGGTGTTAGCTGGATACATTTTCTCTCTTACCAGAACATAACCAGATTGGTTTTCTTATTAAATCTAAATTAGGAAGGATACTGACTGTCATTATTTCTCCTATTTTGATGTTTCATTAGTCTCTGCTGTATAGCTACAAGGTTCCTCACAATATTCTTGGTCTGAATCTCTTGCTTTAAAATAACTTTTGACTGAGATCATCACTTTGGAGAAATCATGGCTGAAATTCTGAGACTTTCTGAAAGAAAAGAACCCCTACAGATGTTTTATGGATGAAGTTAGCTGAAAGACACGGCAGAGAGCTTCAAAGTATTACTTTAACACTTTGATTGCCAATAGCCTTTTTGTGATTTGTTCCATACTTTGATGTTAAGTTTAATAAAGGAAAAATAAAATTATCTCTGTCTAGTGAAGAGGAGTCCAAATTAAAGCCTCAGAGCAGTATGGAAGGAGAAAAAAAAAAGAAAAAGAAAAAGCTTATTTTGCAAAATACCATCATTCATCTTCTTTTAACAAAGTTGCTCAGACTAGAGCATCTCAAGTAATGCTTATTAAAACAATTTTTATTAAAACAATACGCATACAACAAGCTCAGAATTTCTTCAAAGAGTGCTGGTAACTGAGGAAGTACCAGGGATGGAACAAAGACAGAACAGATATAAGGACTGAAGAAAAAAAAAATTGGAAGCAGAGAGATTTGTTATCACAGCTTTTCTTGAAAAACTTCCTTCCTGCTCCCAGAGTGGCAGCTGGAGACTTCTTTCTTTGCTTAAACTGTCTTCAGTGTTGAGGAGAGCTAAAGTTCCACTTGCCTTGCTCTATGTGAAGAAGAAAGTTTATAATTACGTATTTGAAAAGGAAGACTATGTTTGAAGTAAGAAGTTTTGTCTCTATCTTTTAAGGGAGTTGTTAAATAAGTAATAGAGTGGAGTATCAGTCTTTCATTAGCCAGCATAACAGTAGACACATGGATGTAGGACTCTCTCCTTCCCTAACTTCAGACAGTAACAGAGAACAGCAAGAGATGCAACTTTAATCATACTTTTCTCTCAGAGAGAGTGGTAACTATATCCTTGTAGATAGTGGAGAGGAAGTATCAGATTTTCCACCAGGTCCTTGCATCTCTAAACGCTTGGCGCTATCAAGCGTGCCAGCAAGCACGCTGAGACCCCAGAATGTGCAGCCCAGAATGTGCAGTGAGGGTGACTGTGAGCTTTTGTGTTCCAGTGCAGAGGTTGAACAGAAATAACTCAGAGGTGAGGTGATTTCTTTGGCATAGGGTTATGATCACCTTCAGTGCAAATTCTAGGATTTCAGCTGTTCCAGAGATTTACCACCTGTATGAAGTCTAGCTTTCAGAAGCAAGAGAGTGTTTCTGCATCTTTCAGGTAGTAGTTTCCTATGCTTTCTCAATATTAAATTAAGCATTATCATTTAGCAAAATGAGTTATTTTTTTCTTCTACCATGTCTCAGTGATTTAACTGAAAATTTCCACTAGAAAATAAAAAATGTTTCCAATTACAGATTTCTAACTACACGACAGAGAACCACGAACTCATGGTTCAAAAACTATATTTAGGCTATTACTAATATTTATCAGCCTAAGTATGTAGCTTAGGCGAAATTTGTTTCAGAGAGAAAGTCTTGAAGCCATAGCAGAAGCCATTTGAGTGGCTTTAGGTTTCCATGCTGAGATAGTACAGGATACAATAAGCAGTGTCCTTGATGGCTTGTTGTCTTATTACCACATTGCTGGTATATGTTTTTCCTCAGTTTCTTAGGATTCTTCTTTTTAAGAGTCTTACATGTCATTTGCTCTTCCATGTAACTGTAAGAGAAGAACAGTGCTCACAGTGAGGACAGTGGTCGGTGAGGTGGATTAGGAATTGCCTGGATGGCAGAGCTCAGAGGGTTTTGATCAGTGGCACAGAATCTAGTTGGAGGCCTGTGGTTAGCGGTGTCCCCCAGGGGTCAGTCCTTGGTCCAGTCCTGTTCAATTTATTCATCAA
>JAWLRI010000923.1:2705085-2791217 GCA_034781795.1 Crypturellus tataupa | reverse complement strand
GAGAGGTTGTAGAGTCTCCTTCCCTGGAGATCTTCAAGACCCGCTTGGATGCTGCCCTGTGCCACGTGCTCTAGGTGACCCTGCATGTGCAGGGGGGTTGGACTAGATGACCTCTAGAGGTCCCTTCCAACCTTAGCCATTCTGTGATTCTAAGCAAAGTGGAGTCACTCCAAAATCCTTCTCTCTAGACACCCATGTTGCTGTAAAAATTACCTTTATGTTCTCTTCAGCAGGGAAAAAAAGGGGTGCTGACAGCAGACAGTTCTGGAAGTCTGGTCAAAGTAATTGTGGTCTAAAAAGCCTAGGAAAATAATGTGCCCACCTTCTAGTGTATATAGGAAACAACAGCTATTAAAATATGCAGGTTGGTTTGTTTTTGCTGGATGCAAATGAGAACAAAGGCCACAGCAGATCCTGCTGCACAGCCAAATTCCCAGGACATGGTACATGATGCTGCTTGCACAATCAGGAGAGAAATGAAATTTATAGAGAAAATGCCGTGGTACTTACAAAGACAGGCTGTACTTGGCACTGAAAAGCTAAGAACACATTTTTGGATGCTAGGCCCATTAGCTACTTTTTCCATATCTTTGTTTAATTAGATATAGAAGATAGTAATATTAAAGCTTATATCTTGGGATAAGACAAAATGAATTAATCCTTGAAGCGCTTTAAGAATCATGCTCCAGAGGTGCTAGGTTGTTATTAAAGAGTGATTGCTAACTATATTCATCAAAGGACTATCTTGCCACTTGCATATTGCTCTTCACTAAACTCAGGATTAGGAACATCCATTCCCTCATAGGTCTTTTTCCCTGAAAAAAGTTCTAGTAATAACTTCTTAATCTCAAATAATTTTTTCAGAGACTTATCCAAATAAAACTTATCAGAATATTTAAATATCACCTGAACTTGACATTATCATCTCTACCAGTCTTCAAGACTCTACATCATTTAATAATGAGACACGTTAACTAGAGTTAAATCTTTTTTTTTTTCATTATTACCTGGTGAGGGTGTTTTGATATTCAGCTAACTGAAAAGTAATCTTACAAATGTTCAGTAAGGAAGAAATATTATGTTGTTTTTTTAAAAAAAAAAAAACCCAATAACCAAAAACGATGACAACAAAAACCCTGCACAGCTTTTCTGGCAGTATTTCTAAAATAGTGTCTTTTCTTACTCTATGACTTAGATTGAGAGCTGCACATTAATTAGCTACTTTTAGGACATGACAACTAATAATTCAGTTGCAAAGAGATCCTTCGATCAGCATGTTATTATAGGAAATTTTGTTCATTTTTATATTTATATTTCAGCAACAGACAGTATGTAAAAATCTGCTTATATAAGAAGTGAACAATAAGCAGAAGTCCTTTGTTGTGATTGATTGCATTAGTTATAGTATTGCTTCAGGTGTAATCAGGAATATTTGTCTTTCTGACATTGCAACAATAATATGGGATACAGTATGCTAATATGCCTGTTGTGATTTACAAAATATTATTAGAGTTTTGTTTCTTTCAATCTCTTTATTAGTGACAGTTATTTAAAGTCATCCATCTTTTCTCACATTTATGCAAATATTCCAAATTATTAATTACAGCATCAATAGAGTCACGTTTGTCCATTTTTTTCAAGAAAGTATTTTTCTAAAGGCCTTATTTTACTTATTTTGTTCACATGGAGGAGAAACTTGTTAATAACTCTAGGTGTTTTGAAGAACAAAGCATTACTGTCTGTGACTGGATGAGCAGTTAGGGAATTAAATTTATACATGCATGCTGTATCAATAATATTAAAAAAAACTTTCTCATCATATTTTATAATTATGTATTATAATTTTCACAGAGTACTATGGAGCAGTACACAAAAGCCACGGTGATTAGCATGCAGCTAAGCAGTTATAAACTAAAATCAAAACTAAAACTTTTATTTTTAATAAATAAGCAGGAATAATAGAGTAGATGCTGAAAAGGTAAATGTAAAGAAAAAATATTTTTAAGGATTGTCTAGGAATTTTCTTTCAGTTGTGATCTTTGATGGCTTCGTTCTCCTGCACTTTTTTTTCAGATGCTTTGTTTTTTGTCTTAGTGTCCTCAGAAAAGGTATAGAAAGAAATATATTAAAAGAGTAGAAAGAATAGTACAGAAAGAGTATATTAAAGATACATTCAGCCACAGAGGTAAACACTAGGCATTAAAATAGTAAAGAATTCACCCATTGTATGAAAAAGTTCTCTGCTGTGACATACATAGGCAGATTAGCAAGTAAAATAAAGCAACTGAAATAATATTACTGTTCTATTTTTCACTGTGTATTTTCTTTGTCAGTAAAATCATCTGAAAAGCTACAGTTTGTTATCGTAGGTGTAATATGAAGTGTTAGGGATAGATATAGAAAGGCTTCCTGAAAATAAAATTGACTTAATCTAATAAAGCCCCTTAAAATAACTGTGAATTTCTAGTAGTTTGGGGACTGATGAAAGTGTCCTACAAACTTAGCCTCTTCTCAAAAGATGTTTTGGTCCACATTATATAAAGTACATGAGAATAAACTGTGATTCAAAATTATTTACTGAGCAGTATCAGTAACCTGTAAAATCTTGAGCTAATTCACTGTGTTTAGAGATGATGAAGCTATGTGAGAGAAGCAGTACTGTGCAGGCTCCTGACATTGAGATATTTTATAAGGCATCATCATGGTTAGGCTTTGTGGGTGCTTTAGGGGTGAAGGTTTGCAGTTGTGCTTCCTTGTCACAGTATGATTTCCTCTGCTGGGGTAGGTCTGACCACCTGAGGAAAAATTACCTTTTTTCTTCCAGAAAACAATATCTCTTCTCAAATTTATCTGTGTCTATTTTGCCTTTTTTTCTGACAGAGTGCAAACAGAGCAGAGGACTGCTGGGGCAACACATCAGTTTCTCTTACTTTGGAGTTTTATTCATTAGGCATCATGTATCAATAGAGCTGTCCCCCAAATAAAGTTATTACTAAGGGTTCTGTGCTTGCAGTGTTCACATATGGTATTTAAATGTTTAGCATGCTTTCCCACTCATAATGCAGAAAAGACCTATGGATGAGGTTGTAGGTGCCTATGTCATGACAGTGATTCAGCAGAGGTACTGGCCTTCTGGAACAATTCCTTTAATAGCTACAAATGTATTTGTTCATATTTGCCTTAGATTTAGTTTGCCTTTAGTTAGGAACAGGTTGCTGCTGAGGAAAGCAAAGGGCAGTTTAACTGAAACCTCCAATCTGTCTTTCCCAAAGGTCAGTACCTTGGTAATGTTGTTTTACTCTAAGCCCCAGCTTACGTTTTGGATAGAAACAGCCCTTTTTATGACCAGTCTTAGCCCTCTGTGAACATGTATCATTTATCATTTCATTGGTAGCAGCTGAGGATGCTCTAAAAATAGATGTGTGAAATGATGGACAGTTCATGATTTGTTGGCATGGAATCAAGATGTGACAGAAGGGACCATTTGAGCCAATTGCATCCTCCCAGCTGAGGTTACCATGGAAGCTTTAACTCTTTCTACTGCCTTTGGCTTTCTTCGTCACATAACTTGTACAGTGCAGTTTAATTGTTATGGATGAAGTGCATTTCAGAGTGTAAAACCTACCTACCCACATTAAGTGAAGCCATCAAACATGATTAAGGCCGCTATGTATATTCTGTAACTTCTAATGTGAGAGTGTAGGTACATCTGCCAAGGTCTTCAAGGCAAAAAAAAAAAAAAAAAGAAAAAAGCCATAGATATGAAAAGTTGAAATGCAAACTGGTGCTCATTTGTGTGAATTTAAATATATTTATATACTTATGTTTAGAACTTAAGGAAAAGGTTCACAGCAAGTAAAAAGAAGGAGAGAAAAAGTTAAGACGAGTAAATAAGTAACAGCAAAATTTCCCATTCAAATCTCTTCACCCTCTGGGACCAAAGAACTCCATTTCTCACCCACGTTGCAGTTTAAATGGTCCCCACAGTATCTTTTTCGTCTCTGTACTTGTTTCTTTTTCTGTCATTTCAGTATAATTTTCCCCTCAACTAAACACAATATTAAATTTAAATATCTCCTTGTTTAATTCAACCATGACACAAGTCCTTCTACAATCTTCACTTTCTTTTGCACGTGAACATTGTGTTCTATCATTTTATTGCAATTTCTTTTCATGGAGGAGTGGGGGTGCCTTTTAAGATTCCCTTGAAATATTGCATTTGAATATACTTTCCTACCTGTTAATACCCCAAAAAAGAAGGTAGTGATAAGAACCTTTTTCCCTCCTGCTTTCTTAACCAATTAACAGAGAAGTCTGAAAAGAGCTACAGCATAATCCTCATCAGCTCTTTGCAAGCATGTCTTGTTTCCAGTCTTTTGTTCCTTTAGCCCAAGGTTAACGACAGAAACAATTTTAAATACTAGCAAATAGCTAAATGACATTATTCAATGTGTTTTATTTCTGGTGCTAATAATTTTCCTTTTTTTTCTCAACAACAAAGCCTCATAAAAATATTCTTTTTCTCTTTGCTTCTGTCGACCACAACCTAAAAAATAGGGATGTAACTTCCAGTTAGACTGCTGTCTGGTGATATAATGAGAAATTCATCACAGTCTGCTTCTGAGGCTTGGATTTTTTTTTTCTTTTTTCCTGTTCCTACTTAAGAAAGTATATGTTTTCTTGTAAAGCAGAAAGCATTCATGGAAAATCTATGTGTTTTATATTTGGAATGATTAGAAAGTGGTGCCATAATTTTAACTAAAGTGGGACTACCAGATCCAGCTAGACTGTTTTTGCCTTTCTCAGAGTTGTATGCATTGTTGCAAGGTCTATTTTTTTCCATGACTTAAGGAATTTGTCTCTGAATATAATTTCACAAACCTCACACTACCTTGAGATAAAGCATCATTTGTTTAGAGCTTCCAGACTTCTGGAGTACTTTGAATAATCTGGAAGTTTAGTGAAAAAGAAAGAGGAATTTAGCAGTGTGTCAGAGCAGTCTAAACATGTGGCAGCCCACTTAAAGAAGCTGCTGCAGCCAAGCTGGCATCTGCATAAATGGCCCCCAAACACAGGCAGCTCAGCTTCTAGGCATCAAGTCCTCACTAGGTCCCTAGTGAACGGGCTGTGAGCTGTTCTGTAAAAATCATCTCTCTGCTATGGAAATTGCTGCACTTGTGCAGATCAACAGAGCAGCTCGTGCACAGCTGGTATGCCATATCCCAGCTCATAAATCTTACGATGTTTGTGGTCATGGGTCAGTCTGAGGAGTGGCAAAATTTTATTAGTAGGTACTATTATAGGTATTATCTTGGTCTGTATTACAGGTCTGCCAGAAGGTGTTTCAAAAGCATGTGCAATTCAAAATAAAACTCATCATAGCTTTATATTGCATACTGTGGCATAACATGAATTAAAAAGTTTTCCTTTCCCTTTTTCTTCTTTATCTTTTCATTTGTCATGTAAGGGTTCAAGTTGGGTGAAGAGCTCATATTCAGAATGAGAAGCACTCAGGGAAAACTTGTGTTAAGCAAGTAAAGTATTAGACTGTTTGCATAGCTAATGTTATGTTGGAGAACACCACAGGCGGAAATAAATGGATAGGCATCAATCTGTATAGACAATTTATTGACACATTTGATTTTATGAAGTTTGTGAACGTCAGTAATTGATAGGCAATTGTGTTTCAGACTCTGTCTTCAAGATGAAAATTTTAAAGTCTGGAGACTCTTTAAGCTTAAGCCCTTAGTCATCTGTTTTTTTAGAAAACAGGGGTCTCTGCCTTCCAGATTACATTTTTTCTCAGCAAGGCTGTACTCTACATTCTCTTTTCTAATCTTTCATAGTAGACAGCCATTGCAGTAACAAAATTAGAGGATTGTTTTAGATACCTTTATGTTTGAATATAGTAGACTGAATACCAGGATAGATAACAGGATATATACAGCTTGTGTTCTTGCCTGCATAACTGTCATATGAAAGGCAGTTCATTACATAGTGAATATTTTTTCCCTTTATAAAGGCGAGAAACAAATGCTGCAAAATACTTAGGGATTTAGGGGTAGGTATTGAGTGCTATGCATAGAAATAAATATTTCCAAAATACTTTAAGAATGTGAAGTTGAATTTATATTAAAACTAAAATTTTCCTTTCATATTACCCAAGTCAAAAACACGAATAGGTATCTAGAAAAGTTTTATTTGTCAATATTTCTTTCAAGGTACTAAACCACATTAACAATGTGGTCTGTTGCTTTTCAGAGTGTTATTATTGCTGTTATCCGGATCAGATAAAGTGAGATTGACTGCACTCACAAGACTTTGATAAGGATGCAGTAGGATGTTCAAATTAGGTCTTTTCTTGAATTTAAGGGAGCAATGAAGAGAAACAAAACTGGAGCACTCTGACTCATTTCTCTTCAAATCTGATGTGCATGTCTATTCATGTACCTTCTATTTTTGAAAACATAATGACCATCTAAGGCACTCCATTAGCTTGCGTTAAAGCAAACCCAGATGAAAAGATGTAAAACTGAATACTGCTTGTGAATGTCCTTTATTTGATATCCTCTGTCCTGTTAAAATAGTCTCGTCTAAACAGAACACAAGCTTTCAGTTGCAGTTTCGAAGGTTTGGTTTGTTTTGTTTGTGAGGTTTGAATTAAGCTTTAAGCTTTACAGTTGTTTAAACATGAGGTGCTTTTTTTCAATGTGAATAAATTGCAAGGCCTAAATCTGTGTTACTTGCTTATGTGCTCCTGCAGAAAAAGGAACGATGTCAAGCAAGTTTTCCCTGCTAGCAGCTGGCAAGTGCACTCCTCCTCCCCTCCCCGACCAGCCTGGGCCCATCCAAGGGTCCAAGGTCACCATCCAAGGATGGCCGTATCTGCCCATACGGGTGGAGAGCTCTGACAGGCAGCATCCGTCTTGTGAATGATACACTGACTGCAAGGCAGCGAAGAATTATGTGGAAGGGACTTGCCTGTTGCGGCAGGAGCTGCTGCTATGGCAGCCAGCATAGCCTCCACGATGGGAAACGCTTCCGTCTCCACAGCACCACATTGAAGCTTCCCCTGCAGGCATCGTGGTTAGCAGTGACACGGCAGCTCCTTTGCTTCTTCATAGCTGGGAGACAAGGGTTAAAGTCATTGTCATCCCCCGTCTAAGGGAGGACCCATGCTGAGGCATATGTAACAGCTCTAACAAGACTCATCGGTCCCTGCATTTCAACTCCTGCAATGGAGGCTCCGCAGGGAGAAATTCCTTGTGACCATTTGCTTCCTAAAATCAGAGCCAGCAAGGTGCAAAGCCAGAATGTATCTGGGAAGGAAAATGACAGAATCCCTCATGCTGTCTCTTCACCCTCATTTGCAGTTCATAAAGTGAACATTGATCATAAGACTAAAACCATAAGTTGCTATCAACATTGAAGGAGGAGATGCCTTGTTCTGCAGTCTTCAGCTGGCCTCAATCAGCTTCTTTCTCATGCTCATACACTAGCATTTGCTCCAGTGCTAGATCATGTGTGTGTGCCATTCTGGGCTGGTAGCATTTTGCACTCATTGCTTACACCTGTAACTTACTGTATGTTACAGAGCACTAGTGAATCAACAGCAGTGCCATTGGTACTGTATGTTTATACAGCTCTTGTGGTTCACAGTGTTTTCCAGATTGAAGGATTTTTTTTTTTCTTTCATATTTTGGGCTGAACTCTTCCAACAGGGAGAAGACATTATCTCATGCCTGCTGTTCTTCTGAGCTCCATAAAATCTCCTGCTTTGCTTTGTCAGTGCTCAAAGTGGATTTGAGTCTACCTTAAAGCAAGGGCAAACTAGATGATTCTTATTTGGGTATCTTCTTGTCTAATGGAATACAACCCAACCTCAGGCAACTACTTTGGTTTTGTTTGTTTGCTTGTTTCTAATAACAGATGCCCTGGAAATCCATCTGTTTTTCTGCATGCTGCAACAGATGCTGTTCAGCTTTCCTGCATCTCTCTGAATTATGCTCATGGATGACCCATACTTCATCTATACTTAATTTTCACTTAGTATAATACAAGGGAAAGGCCTAGTTGGATTCCTGAGATCCCTTAAATTCTAGTTTTGTAATTTTGTGTTTCTCTCATGTCTTATATTTCCCGAGTTATATTTTAAGTCTTCTTTCCAATAGGAACATTTTTGTTATGTTATTTTTTTCTTCCATAAGTCATGTTTTCTAGGAGTTCACATAATTTCAGTGAGATCAGTGAACTCTTAGAAACTCCTTCCCAATTTTTGTACTTGAAGTTTACCCATCTGAATATCTTCCTCAGGTTTCAGATAATTATTATATTAAGTTTTTACCTTGATGTTTCTACTACTTTTGCATCAATATAAAGTAGTGAGTGGGAATAGGGCAGATTGGAAAGACTTCAGTTGCATACACAGAACATATTTCACTGATGTAAGTCATCAGGATGAGGAATGATTCCCTGCAGATTTTTCAGTTTTACAAAATTTATTTCAAAATTTTCTGAAATTTTCTTTTGAAAACTTCTGAAAATATTCTGGATCTGGTTCTCACATGAAACATACCAGATAGTCTGCTAAACTTTCCTGTGTGTACTCCTCTATTTTTTTTTTTTTTGTATTGCAGCCTTTCAAAGGCTCTCCTAAGTAGTAGCAGGTAGTATATCAGGTTGTAATATACCAATATACCACATTTTGGGTTTTTGACAGTCAGGCTGCCATTTTTTTTTTTAATATGGAGGTGTGAAGTGCCAATATTGATGACTTTTCAAAACTGCTATTATTAAGCAATTACTAAGTACATTAATAAACATAACGGTTAGAGCTGGCACATACACATTTAGATTAGGAGTATATTAACATACTTCTAGAATCTATGGGCTTTTGTACCTTGAATTAATGGCTTATCACTTACATGGACTAAAGATATTTTTAGAGGCATTCTGGAGACTCCACGAATATTTAATCAAAGAGCTCCTGGGAATTTTCTCTGCTCTTTTAAGAACCAAGTACTTTAGTATTGCCACAGAAGTTAGCAGTTTTAACCTGTTAATAATCATTAAAGCTATATTTTCAACTTTCTTTTGTAGTATTTATCTTATGTTTGTTAATGTCTTAGATAACTAAGATGTTGTAAGACTACCAAGCAAGGATACAATGAAAATGGAAGAAGGCACATGGAAGTTAAATTCTCAGTACAGTCGAAACAAGCATGTTATCATATCATGATGTATGTGGGGTTTGTTTTGGTTGTTGTAGAAATGTGAAGAAACTCTCTGTAGAAATGACAAATCTGTCAAAAAGATCATGATGGAAAGCCACAGCAAAGAATATGTTTGATAGTTGAATGATTCTTGTGGCCAGATTTTGCCTTTTTCCATCAGAACTATTTGAGCAAACCTTTTCAGAGGCAAAATATAAAATAAATCATCTGATGGAGTAACTGCAGACTATCCCTATCATCTGTTGTTGTAGATGAAAGCTAGATAAAGAGACTGAAAACCTTTATCACAATTAATCTGAAAATTGCTATCGTCAATACATAACCAGATAAGCATTACTGCTTCAGTCACTAACTATTGTCTGCATTGTGACTGAAGGTTTTTTAAAAAAATATTTCATCAAGAATAAAAATATGATGAGCACTGGTGACTCTCTCCATTTTTTAAGATGAAGAGGAATTTTTAGATACTAGATATTAGACAAGACAGAAGTGAAATGAAAAACAAACAAAAAAGATATAACCATATACCCATTAAACTCTCAGAAACTTTAAGAAGTCATTTGAGGGAAGAAGAATCAGAGGCAATCCTTTCTGTTGACCCAGAAAAATGATCCTTGTCTACCAGTAGGAGTATGAAAGAACCTGTGATTTATGTCTGCACAGTGCTATAGTGGAAATATTGCTCCTGAGTTACCCAAACAAACAGCTACAGTGCTTACTGGGATCTTCTGTGTCCCGAAAGAAAGTTAATTCTGCATGTGTCTGCAGAGCCACCATGGCATGACCCCAGCTTATTTTTCAGCAGCAGCACTAACATATAAGAAATATATTTATTTATAAATGGAGCTTAAGCCTAAAAAAATCTGTAAAAAGAATATCTTTTAGAGTCCAAATAGATCTCATTTAAATGAAAAAGGTTGCATGAAGTTCTGTCTGGGTACTCTTGAATTTTTGTTGTTGATTTGGTTTGTTCTCCTTTTTATTTATTTCTTTATTTTGGCATGGTGAGGTTTTGATTGCTAATGCATTAAGATGGTATATGCATCCATAATTGAATATAAATGATGTAAATGATAGAATTGAATCCTGATATTGAATGGCTAGAACACTGCATGCAAAGTATGTTAATTACTGAGCAGTGGATGCACTGCAACCATGAACAGTATCATCTGGTTGAACTTACCATCTGGAAAATTTCTGATCAGTTTAGAGGTCTCTGTGGGCTGTTCAAGAAAGCTATGAAGCCAGTGATGACTAGTAATGACCAAAGATGTTTTAATTGAACTGTTTTAATCCAGAACAAAATTTTTTTGACTATAGGCCTGATTTAGGAATATCCAAGCCTAGATCTTTCTGGAAGAGTTAAGACTCTTTTACCATTAACTAAGTTGCTGCATGAGTTGAATTCTTGAACGGTTCAAAGTCCTCCCTTTCCCTTTCCCTTTCCCTTTCCCTTTCCTTTTCCCTTTCTCTTTCCCTTTCCTTTTCCCTTTCCTTTCCTTTTTCATGAAATGGGTCAGCTTTAATTTCTAGCTGAAAAATTTAGACAGACAGTGTAATGATATGAAGTAGAAAAGTAAAAAAGAAAAAGAATTCCTATATATGGAAAGCATTATCAGATGCAAAGAGGACAGTGTAGTTACAGGATGATTTATAGCATATCTGAGTAACTTAACAGAAAGAATGATGATTCTGAATTATGTGATGAACTCCAAGCAGCCTTTAGCATGCATGAAGAGTTTGGAATTAAAAAAAAAAAAAAAAGAAAAAGAAAAATCAGGATCAAACTCTCTCCTTGGAATTCCGTATTCATAATCTTAGTGGTTAGCGCCTGTGGCAGAGAGAGGCAATGAGAGCTTCCTCTGAAAGAGGAAGCTGTGGAGCAATACATGCTGTTAGTGATTGGCAATATGAGCGAGAAACAGTGTAAGGACACAAAACAGACAGAGAAGATGAAGAAGTGAAATGAAACATTCTTCGAAGTGCAGTCACAGAAAGCTCAGTCAAATAGTCAAATCCACATGCGATGACAGGCAGACTGCAGAACTACAGGCAGCAAAACATCATTGCATTATAGTTTGTAGGGTTTCTAGGAAGTAGGATCATGATGGATCACAGAGGAAAAGAAAAAGGATTCTGCAGAAGTTGGATTTCAATGGATGTGTGCTCAGCTCTGCAGGAGCCTCTCACTGATGAAGTGCTGAAACCCACAGTAAGGAGCAGGTGGATATTGGGAAACAGAAGTTATTGGCAACTCATTTTACCGTCATCTTGTAGGTTGTCTTACCCATACGGAGCAAGAGGTTGTGAAATCTGCTCCAGACATCTGTATTTCCATAGAAATTTTTTTGTGGAGAAGTTTTTTACTCACAACAGCTTCTGCTTGTATGGGTTCCCTCTGCCTGAGCTTGCTGTTTGTATTACATACAGAACTCAGGATTTCTAATATGCTGAAAAACCGTGGTATTACTTAAGAGGAATGTTCCTCAGGTGGAAAATATGTAGAAACCTTTATATTTGAAACATAGGCAAACAAGGGATGTAGAGTGTTAATAACTGTTACCACTGGCCGCTCCCATGTGATGTGTATAGGTGTGTATGTATTTGACTGCATAGCACTTCTGTACAGTGATAAGGCTATATTTGTGCTGGAATCTAAATTAAATCCTAAGATTTATTTATAGAATCACCATTTAAACCCTCTGGTTTCTAACTGGAGAAAAAGGAAGTGCTTTAGAACCTCTTTTCCTTCTTCCATACTTCTCTGTCTTTAGCTCTGTTCAGTTTTAGACCTTTTTGTTCTCATATCAAATGTCAAAATACTGTTCAGAAGGTCTTTCAAGGACCTTCTTAACCTTTCCAACTCATCTTCAGAGTTCGTACTCTTGAAGACAGGAATTGCAGATACATTCTACTTGCTTCAAATTTTTAAGTCCTTCTGTGTGATAGGAAACATTTGTTTGTTTCCTTTTGTTTTTCACTGCAGAATATTTTCTCACCTGACAATATGTGGAAATGAATCCTTTCTCTGCCCTTCTGCCTGTGCCATGCAAACTCGCAGGGAGCGGGGCTGGTGAGGGTTTTTCTTCCAGGGAAATAATGCACAGTACAGAGCCCTTGATGACTTTACAGTTCTTGACTTGCTATTTGAGTAGACCTATAAAAATATGTTTTGAAGAGAATACAAGAAAATGTGAGCTGAGGTACTCACTGGTGTCTGTAACCCTGAGAGTAATGGTCGCAAAATATCTAATGGAAAAGAAGGTTGGTGTTTGTGTCATGACAGTGTATTCTTTATATGTGGCAACCTGAGCAATTTGAGTCCTGAAGTAACTGTACCATATATGTCCATAATTGCTCTCTTCTTCTATCTCTGTAGCTTTTTAGTTACTGAGAATGTTTCATTCTTTTTTTTTTCACAGTCATCTTCCCTTATTTCTATTCCTCATAATTTTGCAAAACAGAGTTATAGTTGCTTATTGATGTAGTTCTTTCCACACACACAAATTTGCACTAATCCTGGTGTCATATGGCAGAAGAGAGTGTAGGACGTAAATATCGTTGTTCCTTCAATGAAAAAAGTGATGAGGCATTCAGAGGGAGCATAGGAGATACAGAATAAGGAAATACCTATCAGTAGCAATGCTTTTCTAATGGTCATGCTTTGTTCTGTTGTGTATTTTGCCAGCTGAGGTGCCTTAAATGTTATATTTTATATTGTTATACAATGAACTTTATGGAACATTCTAAACTCTCTTTGTCATACATTTCCAGTGAAGATAAAAACAAAGCAAATACTATCTGGCTTCTCCTGGAGCTTTTATAAAATATTAAAATTAAAGAGCAACATGGATTTTTTACAGAGGTGCTGTAACTGCTTTTGTTCTTTGTGCTTTAGTAGAAATATCTTGATATACTCAGAAAATTAATAACTTAAAATGCAAGACACATGATGAAGCATATTTAGTACCTAGAAGCAAAAGCTGTATGTTTTAAGAACCTAAACTTTGTTGTGGTTGTTTCTTCAGTACAAATGTGCTACTTACTATCAGTGCACTTTGCTCAAAATTGCTAAAAATCAGATAACATGATAGAAATTTAATAAAGGTATACTCTAAGACAATTGTTGTAAGACAAAAAGTCTGAATTTCTGTAATTAGATGTACATAATTAAATGTACAAAAAAAGAGATTCTAATACAACTAGATTCTATTTACATTCCTTCAGTGACTTTCCATGAGGAACACTATTTCTCAACACAAGGCATTCGGAACTTGGTAGAGCGTTGGCTTTGGAATATAGAAAAATAACTGCCTTGAATTTGCAGGTAGAATCATTTATCAAACAAGGCAAATATAAATAGAGGAATGCAAAAATCAAAGTCACGCTAAAGTTCAAGCTTGAAAATATATTGACTTTAAGAAAGGAATGAAAGGCTCATTCTTAACCTCAGATATGTGGAGACGCACAATGGCAGTAGTGAAGGCGGCAGCTCTAGACGAGTGAGGAACTGGCTGCCGCAACATAATATAGCACAGAAAGATGTCAACTGTCAAGACTGTCAGAGTGGCAACTGGAGAGTGATTTTATCTGATAAAGAAGCCAAAATTAATGACAGCTGATGAAAGCATCATACTTACCATGGTAAAGTAGATAGTGCAGTTTACTTTTAAATAGTAAAATAAACTATTACTTCTAAATATAAAAGGCTTATTGAATTCAGGGTAAATTTTATCAGTCACATTACAGATTATTGCTTTGGAGATTATCCCTAAAGCTGACATACTTACCTGTCAGATTTCTCTCTGGAAGTACTAAACTCACATTCTGAGTCTGTGAGCAAATATGTGTGTTATATTAGAAAGACATGTTGAATGTCCTTGGTCTCTTAGATCCATTTCAGTGGCTTTTCTACGCATTCTCATTGGTAATAACATTGTTTTTTCCTTTAAAAGATAGGGAGCTCACTAGAGAGTTAGAGAAAATTTAAACTGGACAAATGTGGGAACATATATATCAGGCTTAGAGCAAAATGAAGTAAGAGTTTGCCTTTAAATACTAGTTTCAATATGATAAAATTGTATTTGCTCTTGCTTTATACACATCTAAAACATGAAGGCCATGCATGGTATTCCATATGACACTGACTTCACAACAAAATAAATCCTGCATACCCCTTTCAGACACACTTATTATATGTATTACCGTAATGGAAAATGATGCATCTATGAAATCCAGAGAGTCATTTTTGTATTTATCTGCCTTAGTTACATAAAATTACCATCTCAGGCATTTGTCAAGAATATGGGTCATAAGGCAATCTTTACACATTTTAAGGACTAACTTTTGACATGTTGATGTTGATATTTATAAGATCAATATATAGAGAAATATTGAGATCAGAGATGCCTTGCCATCTCTGCTGCGTGTCTCTCTGTTCTCGAAATGTACAAGCCAACTGGGAGGCTACCACCTTACGGCTCACACTGATTTACCTTGCAAAACCTCATAGAAAAGACCTAAAAAGCCATCAAGATCTTATCTTTTCCATGAAACAAATGTAAATTTTTATAAAAGCAGTTTTTAAAAGGCACAGAGTGCTGAGCTCTAAAGAACCAATTAAAAATAATAATCTGATTGAAAGTGGTAATTGGGGATGCAAATAAATGACCATTTGATAAAGAAAATTCTTCACCTGATACTAAACAATGTAATAACAGAGAAACAAAACAGTAATAGGGTATATATACTGCATAGGAGAGGGAGATAGGGTTTAGCTAACACAAAATATTTTTCCCTATTAATTTAAGATTACCTTTACTGAAATTAGCATTTCTGAAAGTCTCCAAGTTTTAGTGCTTTATGTGCTGAATTTTTCCACTCATTTAAATAGTAAATATCAGTACTTTATGCCTCTCTGAACTGTTGCACTAAGACGCTTCAAACCTAATCTGTGAAGAAATGCAACTGATCTAGTTTAGTTTCCGAACCTAAAGAGGGCTGTCTGCTGAGACTGCAACATAGCATTCATTCATGTAAAATGCATGTAAAATGGCCATCCATCCTTATCAGCTGTCTCATTATCTCATTTCATAGAGATCATTGAGTAGCAATGAGGTAAGCATTACTGTTGGATATATGGTTCATATAAGCTCTTTTTAATACATTTTTTCACCATGTGAAAAATGGTCCAGTCCCCCTTGGTTCTTCAGACACCCTAATGCACCATGAGTGATTTTTGTAATAGCACCATGCTCCTATCCAAACTAAACTCCTAGCACGAATAAGACTTTGACTTTCAAACTGGCAGTGAGCTTGCCTCATGAAAGTAGATTTTAGGCATTAGGCTATTGCAAGGTGGAAGGCTGCAGAAGAGGGATTGTCAAGATGTTGGCCCCTTTCACAGTGCTCTGGGTAGCTTCCAGTGAACAGACTTGGATACTGAGTACACCTGTCAGCCTGCTTTATTTGCTTCATATACGTCGGTTAGTTTTGTGTAACATGCCTGGGAATGACACTTGAGCTTGTCTCTCTCGTTCTGTGGTTTGTCCTGATAATGACTTCTGGGAAGCATCTGATTTTCTGACAGTAGAGGCTCTGCGATCGGCCCGGAAACAGTCGCTGCGATCCAAGTCAAACTGCAGGGTTCAGCAGGCGTCACATTTCCCTGGCTCTTGGCTTCTAATTTTTGTGCGGTAGTGTTTTTTAAAAGATGCTGCCTCGTTCCAATTTCTAAGGTGTTTTTCCATAGATGTATGAGCTAGGGTTCCTTGTGACTTTTTACTGTTGATGATTGGCATAAAAGTCACTTGTTGTCTGCAGTGAGTTACTAATGAACCGACAAGGGATTAACAGGAAAAGTCTGGCTAACATCCACATGCTGCATCGGCTGAACTGAAGCTCTTCTGTCAGTCCTTAATTTTGAGGCAATAGATATGTTTACTCAACATATTTATGATAAAGTATATTTATCACAATGTTCACAGCTAAAGTCCCCAGGAAGCTTGACAGCTTTCCAAATAATATGCAACAAAAATGTATTTCTTGCTATTTGCAGTGTGTCTTCCCCGTTTGCTAACTGGACAAAAATGTTTATTTCATTCAAATCCTGTGCATGTGTGATAAAATTCTTACCCTCTGTCCATAGCTCTCGGTTCAAAAATATAAGCACCCCTATACTTCGCAACTGTACATCTACCTGGTTTTGGAAAAAAAAAAATGAAAAGAAAAAAAAAAAAGAAAAAAGATGTGTTGGAGATAAATGATTGTGTTTTTTTTATTGTAATCCCTCCCTGCAGTTTCTTGATGAGATTATAATCTTGAGTTTTTGAGTGGTTTGGAAAGCTGTGTTTTCAGAAAGCCCTAATGAACCTTTAGTAATTTTTGCTATCTGTCCTTTTGCTGAGATGTCGATATAGTTTATGATACATAGTTTGACAGATGCACTAACTGGGTATATATTATGAATGCTTTATCAGTATGTAGTGATACTTCTAATCGTGCAGTGTTAAATGCTTCTAGAGAAAATAGGAGCTGGCCATAGCTGCTTAGTTTCTGTGATGTGGATATTGGGGTTGTGACGGTTCTTTCTGTGGCACCTCTTGAAAGAGTCAGTAAACACCAATTCCCTCACCCTGTGTACGGGGCACTGCCCTTTATGTTGAGGAAACATTTTGCTCATTGTTTCTGTCTTTGAGTAAAGCTGTTACTGCGGAGTTTCTGCATCGCATGACTGATATCGCATAAACAGTCTTCAGTCATGGAGAAGATAACGTTGGTGGTAAAGAGTCGATGCCGAGTAGAAAAAGAGACAAATGTTAAAGTTTTGTTAAACATATTTCAAAGATAATTTTTAAGTGTTCTGCCTCACATGCTTTCTATATCAATCAGTTGAATGTATAGTATTCCTTTCTCTATTTAGTGGAAAAAATATTGCAGTTGTTTTTATCTTAAAAAGCAGTCCATGGGAAAAGAAAATTTCCGTCAACTTTGAAGGAAGACATTTATTTTTTCATGATTTTTGGAAACTACTTTTAGTTTAGTAAAGCTTTATACTTACACCTGTAGAAAGCTGTAGTTAAAAAGCTTTTAGAATTTCTTTTTATTCTATAAAAGAAGGCTCTTTTTATTATTTTTATCATCATGTGACTCTCATGGTCGCATCAAAAGACCAAAAGCTAAAAGTGCAGAAGTAACAGAATTAACAGTGCTGTGGCAAGCATGAAAGCTTCTCTACAGCTTTTTTAATTTCCGTGACGCTGCTCATACTCTCGTAGATCACTTTACAGATGTTTTCAAAACTGTCTCACTAACCTCCATCAAAGCCTTGTTCCATTTTAGTTTTCTGTAGTATTTGCAAAACTTACTGTTAACCTTGTTGGTGTTTCAATATATTAATAATTTTTTGAAGAAAATAGGAGTTTTGAAGCAACTTTTTAACACAGTACTCATTTGTAACAGCAATAAAGAGCCTAAATGAGCCTGAATTGTTTTGCCTTAGACCCAGAACTGTCACAGATGTCTCAAGCAGAAGAGCATCACAGGGTGAATAAACTTCAATGAAGTTCAGATTGTATGTATCTAACACCCTAACAGAATGTAGTGAAACTGTGGTCGTTAAAAGCATGATTAATTAGTGCTTCTAATGGTAAATTCATAGTGGTGTCTGCAAGACCTATTAAGTTTTACGCCTTTTAAAGCAACCAGCCACCCTGGCTACCCTATTGAATATATATGCTCAAAATCTCTTCTGGAAGTTCAAGATATTCTCCTCTTATGTCAGCTAACAAATTATTACACTAATCACTTAAAATGCAGCTGATAAGCTTAAATTGTGTCTAGACTCATAAATTAAACAGTATTACACAACATTCTTTCACATTGAGACACAGTCATCTACTCTCTTAAATTACTAGAAGAGTTCCTGGAGAGCTTTTGCCCTGTGCTAGCTCTCCCCCTGGACAGAGGGCAGGAGTTGCCACAGGTCAGGTACTTGCAGACTGTGCCTCTGGCTTTGCCCATGGCCATTCTCTTTTAGAGAATGAGCGTGATGTAAAGTGAAGGTGCAGCTATCCTCTGCTAGCTGATTAAATAACAGTGTGATCCATTTAGTTTACTAATTCATATATAACCTTCTTTTCTATGAGGAGGCATTTTCAAAAAGACCCTAAGAAGCTAGAAGCATAGATTCTGCTGAGCACCATGGCTGCTTTTAGAAATCTCTGTTTATGTTTGTTTAGACTTGTTCTGCAGAAGCAATGTCTTTCAAAGACATGAGTCATGAATCATGAGTAGAACCATAGCTCCCATACATGCATATCCCTTAGATATGAGTCTTGTATATATGAGCCTTTATATATGAGTCTTCCTGATACTGGAAAAAAAAATGACAGTGGTGATACCTTTGGAGGACAGTGAAGAACAAAGTTTCCATATCTCACTAGGCTAAGTATCAGTTCTGTTACTAATCACTACTTGTAGATGCAATTTTTATGTTTTAGGACTTAAGCAAGTAAAGCTCTATGTAGTTATATACAGTCAACCGAGACAGGTCCAAGTCACCTAACATCAAAGAGTGAAATGAGTCCTCAGGTAGAAGTAACAGAGATGGCAGAACAGACAAGCACTGCTGTGGATAGTGTGATGACCACGGTACTCTAACATCTGAAGTTATATGTCTGAAGGACATATGGACTTCGTATTAATTTATTTTATTGGGAATTGAAGGAGAACAAAAGTAGTGGTATTTCAGAATATTAATTCTGAAAAGAAGTCTTTCCATTCATAAGGGACCATATTAATGACAGCAACATTTCTTATGAGTAAAATTTAATTTGTGGATAAGTAAGGATAGTATTAACATTTGAGGGTTTAACTGCTTAATATTGTCTAAAAGACTGTGTAACAGGACTGGCCTTGAAAGTGATGGCAAATGTTCTGTATATGTTGAAGTGGATCCATTAAAGGGAAGACGGAGACAGGTAGGGTGACAAGCCAGAAGAGTGATCTTTGCAGCACTATTCAGAGTGGAAAAGAAGAGGCACAAGATAACATTTTTCAAAACCAGAAAAGAGGTCACAATGGTTGAAATGCAAAAACATGGAAGTCTAAAATAAACTTTCAGTTATGTGACAGGGTAAAAACACGGAATCTTGAATCTGTTGTACTGGAAGAGCTAGACATGACATGAATTTTAGAGCACAGAAGAAGTAGATAAAAGATACAGGTGGAGAAATTTCAGGAAAATTACTTATTTGAGCAGAGTTAACTGGCACACAAGTTCTCTTGAACAATTAAATCATGCTGCATTTAATGGAGGGTAGATAATATCCTACTAACCAGGCTGATGAAGCTGCTGGAGGCCACCTGTGGCATTGCACACTGTGGCAGGCATGGAGCGTGAACCATTTGAGGCCATGTATCGTTTAGGTAAAATCAAAGCAAATGTTACAAAACACCATCCCTTGACACGCACTGATTGTTTCAAGATTTGAAGTAAAAACTCGCTACATTAGCTTTGTTGCTGAAGACACATTATAATAGTTAATAGCTTTCTTGAAACTTCATGTGACAGAATTTTCCCTGTAGTTTAGAAAATAATTAATCTGTTCTTTCAAGTGCAAACACTTGAAAAATCATTAGATTTCTTAGGAAAAAAAAATCTCGTTAATAAATAGGTAGCATAAACAAATCATGAGAAAAGTTGAGCTTCAATGGTGGAATTACAACTGACAAGCATGTTTCAGTTTCAGTATCCTCAGAGAGTTTTAAAATACTGTGGTTTGTCATTTTTTATGACATTGAACTTTTTTAATTTTTTTTTTTTTGCTTTTTAATGGGCTTTAAGGATTTCCAGTAAAGATGGAATTATCTAGATGATTTTGTTCCATCTGATAAAAAAAGTCTAATTTATGTCTTCTAATGATCATATGGTCATAGTCACAGCTGGCATGGTGTCTGTACCAACTTCTACAAATACACATTAGTAGATTTAGGGAATTAAAATTTCACTGTGTAGAAAGGGAGAGGCATTGAATATAATTTCATTACCAGAATACCTGAAGACTGCTAAAATGCTATTTAGAATAAGTGGAATATTGACAGTTTTTATGCTACTTGTGACCTTTTATAACAAATAAAAACTTTCAAAGATTGGTGTCATGTTCTTATCCAAAGCTTCAGGTATAATTTTTCATTGGGACTGCAACCTTCTTTGTTACATGTGAAGATGTTTTATGTTGCTAAGTCTTTAGAAAGCCTCTTTATGAATATTGTAGTAGACCTATTTTTCATATTTTAGTCAGATCTGTTAAAGATATGGAACTCATTCATTACCATCTAAATATAATGCTAAAAAGTGTGTATAAAGTGTGAAGATCTGTTTTGTGATAACATTTTAGACCCACTTTGATGCGGTCCTGTGCCACATGCCCCAGGTGGCCCTGCATGTGCAGGGGGGTTGGACTAGATGACCTCTAGAGGTCCCTTCCAACCTTAGGTATTCTATGATTCTATGATTTTGGCCACCCTCCCAAGAATGGAGGCTCCATAGCAGCCTTTAAAATTATCACTGCTTATTGGGAATATATGGCTGAGAAGGGTGTTTAAGGAGTAATCATACTCTAGCTGTAAATATCTGTAGTATTGCTTTTCAGATGGGACTTGAAAGTAGTCTTGTTTTAAGAGGACATAAGCATCACTGAACTGTGACAACTCCTTGATCTGTGACAGGTGAAAAAAAAGTTGGACATGTGATTCTGGGTATAAATTTTCTAAAAATGTACAAAAACTATATTAAAATGGAAAATTGCTAGTTTTTCCAGGTCTTAATCTGAGAAATATCCTATGAAAGTCAAGGCAGTTTAGCTGACTGCCTAGAGGACAGTTATAAGATTTGAAGTTTATAGTGACTGAATGCATCATACTATCTTTTCTTTGGATTTACTAAGCTATTTACTAAGAAGGAGGATCAAATTCAAAATGTTGAAATTAAAAAGAAAGGACTGTAAGTTTGTTCTGCTTTTGCTTCAGTGATTTCATGAGATTGAAGATTTATTAGCTTTAATATATATTAAAAAATTACCTTTTGTGTTTTATTCTTCTCATTTCTTATGCTAGTAGCAAACTTAAGTGATAGAAAAAAAGGCAGTAAGCAAGTGTATGATAAAGGTTAGCCACACAGATAAAGTATTTGCACTTGTGATTTGTCAATATTTTCCATTTTCTATTTTAGAAGGAAAAGAAGTTTTATTCCTTTTTAGGATTAAAAATATAAATTCTGTTCAAGTATTTTCTCAGTGTAAATTTTTGAACAGTTTTGTTGGGTGATGGAATACTTTTTAAAGCAGTTCTTATTGGAAAGAATATTTATGTTTGCAATAAGTTACCAAGTTACCATCACTGTTAAAGCAGTCTCATGGCTTTGGCTCACTTAATTTTTGCCCTTATCAAGTGAATGCTTAAAAATATGATGCTCTCAGTCAAAATCAAAAAATTGTAGCTGGTATTAGAGGTTCTGTTCTCAGTCTTTTTGTATGATGTGACTTCCACTACTGCTGTTCATTTTGGCTTTCTCATTCTGTGCCTTGACATCCTCCTTTGCATTCAGAGGTTATTAGTTCTACTAGTAACCACCCCCTCAGCAATGATAGCCTCCCCCCAGATCAGTTATTAATCTGTAGTGATCTGGGTACATCCCATCATTTACCTTCTGCAGTTCCTCAAGGTTAGTGCAGATCACTAATCAGAATCTTTGAACCAAATCCATCTGATTTTGACTTACACATAACTCATGAACATTTCACTGGTAAAAGGTAGTAAGAAGATGAAATATGAAATAGAACTTTAAGCATTGCTAAGGCTCTCTCTGTAAAACTAGACACCATTTTTCAGTCATTCGGAATCATTTTTAAGCATTAGTATTTCATCATATACAACCTTAATTAACAATAGTAGGCTTCATAGTATTAGGGATGTTACTTATAGTAGTGTAAATAGATTCACTCATTCTATTTTGCTTTAGAGCTCCATCCAGAATGAGGCTGAACAATCTTTCTGTAAGCGACCATTTAGCTATGTGCCATTCTCCAAATAGGACTAGGGACTTCAAGTTAATACCTTTACTGTCATGTTAAGACTAACCGTTTGATAAATGCTTTGTTGAGCAGGGGGGCAGCATGTTTAACGCTTGCTAGGCTGAAGCCTTTTGTCTGTGGCTACACATAAGAAAAGAACAACTACATGTATGTAAAACACCCATATAGTATGGTAGTTTATGCAATATTATCTTTTTTTACATTCTGGGAGAAACATTTATGTCATGCGGTTTGTGACCCTAACTGTCAGTGAGTCAACTCCACTTTTAAGCAGATATTGCTGGGATGAACAGATGTAGTTTTCTGGTATTTTGCCTTCCTGCAAGAGAAATTTCTTTTGTAAAGTTTCATCAGATTTTCCTAAAGAATCCACTGTCCTAGGTGACAGAAGGGAACTTTAACAGTATAGTATGTATATTAACAAGAGAGAAAAATAAAGAAGGACCGTCTCATGGTTGGTTCACAGTGCTTGAGAAAATTGAGGTTAGTCATAGTTTTCTAGCAAACTCCTGGTGTTTCCTAGAAGTGATTATTCATACCATGCTTTGGCAAACATCTGTAATGTTGTAATAATATTCTTTCCTTTTCTTCCACATTTTCTCTGCTGTCCCTGGGAAGAAGAGTCCTCATTAGACATATCTGAATTAGACCTAAACTTCTGACACAGCTTGGCCCTTGGTTGAGGAGGCTGATCCCAGACTACTAATCCCCGTGACGCGATCTGTCCAGTGACAACCGCTGTGATCACTGTGTGGGGCTACGTGGGGTTTGCGGGGCAACTACACTTGCCTTCTCCAGAGTTACCACTGCTACCAGCTCTGCTTTCCGCTGACCTCCTCCTGACTCTGTGATTGAACCTGCCTCTTACACCACTGGGAGCAGTCCTAGATCTTCCCTTCCAACAGAGTTGTGGAGTGAACGTGGCCACTAGGAGAGAGTATGAAGAGCTTTCAAATTCCTCTGTCTCCTAAGTTTTTATAAAAACCTCCTGGCCTAACTGTGCTGTTGCCGTTTTGTCCTGGAATCATCCTCCTTGTGCCCCTTGGGAGGTCGCTGCTGTATCCTTGCCTCCGCATAAACCTTGCTGTCTTGTGCAGGACTCTGCTGCGGGTCTGGCTGCCCTGGCTCTAACCAATAGTTCTTGCTCCTGTCACACAGGTAGTAAATAATGTGTTTTTAAAGTGTTTACTCTTCAATTCAGTGTGCTTTCATTTCAGCTGACACATTTTAATGAAATCAATTAATGAAAATGAACATGACAGTTCATGTGGCAATGTTGTGTGCACCCAGTTGCAATTTGTAACTACTGTTGCAGTGAAAGGTAGTGGGATGTTTGCAGATGTTACATTGCTTATAATGATAAATTAGCCCACTTTAATCTCCCATTCAGGAAGAGGTGGGTCTGTTGTCTAACTTAGAAGGGACAGATGTTCAGCCTTGTTTGAAGTGAAGAAGAAATGAGAGAGTGTAAGGAGAGAATTTGCAATGAGTAAAGACGATAGCCAGTGAAAAGTACAGAAATGAAGCGAATACAAACTAGAGGATTTGCTTAGTGTCCTAAACCAGTGAAATAACAAGTAAAACACTTTAAGATGGATTGTTAAACCATGGGATTTTTGATGGAAAAGTCTAAGCAGCTTCAGGAAGGCAGATCCCCTGCAAAAGCACACAGAACAGTGACATGAGCATTAAACTGTATGGATTTACCTATCTAGAAAAAAAGAATAGAAACGAAGAAAGGTACCTCTCAGGTAATCTACTTTTCCCTATTTCTCTCAATTGTTTTCCATAATGATTCCAGTTCTTTTGTGACATAATGAATTTGGCCTTGAATTGTGTCTAAGCAAAGGCAGAAAACCAAGCCCTGCATAGGAATCAGCTCTGCCTGGGAGGGGGAGAGACAGGGACAGGCTTTTGCCCCATAGGATTAGATTAGTTGCAGTTGTTGTCACTGCTCACTTCTGCTGTAATTGAGCCACTGTTTTCCTAATGCAAAATCCTTCTCAGCTATTAAATTATTAAGGGATTTAAATAGTAATTCCTTGGTGGTGAACAGCACTACGTGTGACATTGTGTGACAAAGCCAGTCCTGCAACTTGTTGGGGGATGTGTCAGTGGCCATTGCCAGTAGAAAATACTAAAATTATGTCCTGTGGTTCGTATACGTGTTATTTTGCAGCTAACCATGTGGAAAACCTTTTGTTTAGCAAAAAACTACTGAAGTGAGAGAGCAGCCCAAATGCAGAGCTTACTTTTATTTCTTTCTCCCTCTCAGTTCTTCCCATTATAATTTTGTGTCTCAGAAGATTCAAACACTTAGTAAAGTAATATGAATAAAGTAAAGGAATATGAGATAGTACCATCAAAGAGGTTCATTATTTTTATTTTTAATTTTTGTAACGCAGAAGGATGATTCTTAATCCCCTGCAATGTATAAAAGCTATGTGTGACTTGCAAGAGGCAGCAGAGTGTATTTTGCAGTGTTTAGGCAGGTTTTTTGTGATGAGAAACTAGCAGAAAAGTTGAAAAGCTGGATGCCCCCGACTCCTCACCTGCGGCAGAGCTAAACCCCTGCACCCGCCGGGGTCGGGGACTAACCCTGCATCCGCTTTCTGTAGCGCCGTGCTTCTAATTGCTGTGATTTAACCAAAAAACCTCCCCGAGGTGCCCGCGAGCGGCTGCTCCTGTGGTCTGAGCCGGCGTCTGTCCGTCCGTCCACCGCTCGCATCCCCGCGAGCTCGCGTTTCCGTGGCAACAGGCTCTCCACAACCCCGTGGCCATGGGCGCCACCGGGCCCCGCACGTTCCCCCATGTCTCGCCACCCTCCCCGGGGGATGGTCCCCAGGCGCCCCGCGCGGGGTCGCGGCTCATCTGTCCGTCCTCCCGCCCGCCCGTCCCCCTGCCCTGCCCGCCGCCGGGCCGCGCTCCCGTCGCCGCAGCCCCCGCGCTGTGGCTGCATGGCCTGGCCCGGGCGGCCGGGCGGCAGAGCGCTGTCCTCCGTGCCGGGGCGCGCACCATGACCTGAATCGCCATGAACTTGGAAGGGCTCGAGATGATAGCGGTTCTCATCGTCATCGTGCTCTTCGTGAAAGTACTGGAGCAGTTCGGGCTCATCGAGGCGGGTTTGGAAGGTAGGGCAGCGTGCGGGACGGTGCCGGCGCGCGTCCCCTTCTCCTCGTGTCCAGGCGGGGGGACCCGGCGAGCCGGAGGCGAGACCCTCCGGAGCCACCTGCGAGTGCCCGCGGCGGGAGCATTCACTTTCACGGGAAAAATATCAGAGAAGGGGCATGTTTTGTTTGCCAGTGTGAACTTGGAGGCTCGGCTGAGAAAAAATCTCTTGAAAGATGCGAATTTTATCCCTGTTTTACATCTGTAGATCAGCAGCAGCAGGTGCCTAAACCAGGTTGCAGGATGCTAACATGCAAATATGATTATTAAAGTTGTCTTATAGCCTGTTCATAAGTGCTGTTTATCTGGGCTGGGATTGGTAAAATAGTTACTCGTGTGTGTGTATAAATATACATATATATATATATAGAGAGAGAGAGAGAGAGAGAAAATAGTATTAAAAACCTGTTGAACATTTATTTAGGTTATTGTTGCATTTTTTTAAAGTGCATGGGAAAAATCACTAAAATACCCAGATCTAAAATAAGCAACTTTAGTGTTCACATAGGACGAGCAAGTGCAAGTTTTATTGTTTGACGCTTTGTTTATCTTGGACAAATCCCTTCTTCTTAGCAACAGAGTTTGTATACAAAACAGTAAAATGGGAAATAAGAAGCTGTATTTTAAATGTTTTTATTTATTAGTGAAGGATAGTGGCATATTGATTATTTTTACTTGATCTGTGAAAGCACTGTTATTCCTACCTTATGTATAGTTAAATACCACCCCCCACATCCTCCCAATTTGTGATGTTGTTGATAACATTATGATATTCAGTGTGTGCTACTGTTTGGCCAGGTCCTAGGGTGACACAGTCTCTGTTCCTCAAATATTAAAGAAATTCTCTATTCTCAAATATCCCAAAAGCTAGCATTAGAGTACACTCTATGTACATACACCTAAGGACACAGGGAAGTTTATTGACAAAGAGATTGCGCTTTCAGGTGTTAATAAGTAAGAACCTAAGCCAAATTTGCCCTGTATAGAAATCCTGCTTTGTGTAGCCCCCTCAAGAAATGCAGTCTTTTCTCGGAGTGGTTTTGAATAGGTTTTAAGTAAGTTCACTGAGAACTGCTTCTCTCTCTCTGCATGGCTGTATTTGAAAGTGTGTAGACTTACTAGTATTAATTACAGCTTCTGGAAACCCTGCTGGCTCTTAGAAAAATGTGTTAGCAAGTGCATTTTTATAAAGGAGATTATTTAGGCTGGTTTCTGTATCCACAGAGTACATTGTACGTGGTTTGAAAGACACCAGAGTACTTCCCTTCTGAATATATTAACTTTGCTTCTTTTTTTCTTTTCTGTTAAATAGTAAAGATGTCAGTCAACTTCAGCAATGTTGTGGTAAAAGTTATTGACAGCATTAGACATTGCAAAGAGTCTGAAAAAAAAGAGAATATTTGCTTTTAGGTTGGTTGGCAAGTTTCTCTGTGTTCTGTTGAGTCTGTCACATCCAGTTGGATTCCAGAGTAAAATTAGTACTTGCTTTACATGTGCATGTAGCTGGGGCAAGTGATAGTGCAAAGAAAATCAGAAATTAGGGGAGCTGCTTGTAAGTGGTGGTAAAATTTCTGTAAGAAATAAATTTATTGTGGAACTGCCAATTCCAACATCAGTGGCTGCAAAACTGTCAGCCTGCGTGCGCCTGGCTCGTGCAGCACAGCTTTGTAGCCACCTTCTCAGCTGAATGGAAGCGCAGGAAGGTATCTGTGTCCGGGGTGCTCGAGTGGTAAAAAGCAGGTGCTGTGGAAAGCAAACAGTACCTGCAAGCGATGGTGTGTGGGAACGGGGTAGTATGGTAGGATGTGCTTATGGATTTCGTTTCTGCAGGTTAGGAACTGGTTTGTTTTTGCAGGTTTGCTACCCATATAATTCTTAAACTTGAGGATTGAAGAGCTGAATGAAATGTATACTTGCTAGGGAAGTGAAAAAACTGCACTAGTGATTTTTGTAAGAATCAACTCTATTCAGTTAGTCCCATATTTACTCAAACTATATGCACCACTACATGTCTTGCAAATATTACAGAACTTTTAAATAGAATGTTAAGAAAAAAATATTTTTACCAGTGTACTCACACTATCCATTTACTTTTCCAGAAATTAGTAAGGATGTTGGTGTCAGTTTTTGAAAAATGCCATTTATTTTGTAGTTTGCAGTTTGCAACTGCAACTACAAATCTGCAGTTGTCTGGCTTTGATTAGATAGCATCTCTTTTTTTTTCTTTTTTGCCCCCAAGAGCTGTATGTCCCTCATATGCATGTTTCATACTAACCAATGGTTTTACGTTTATGGGGAATATAAAATACAACTTACATCTGTCTGTAAACTGTTCATAGATTATAATCTATACTACAGTGGACTCAAAGCAGTGGACTCAAAGCATGTTAAATTATACTCAAACTTATGTAGCACTCTAAGCTTCAGTTAACCCCTTTATGGATACCAAACCTTGAAGCTAACTGCTGTTACCTTCCCACACTGTCATATTATGATCCTGAACTTTTGTGAGCAAGTTCCTCACTGAATTTGAAAGAATCAGGTACAGTTCATTAACTTAATGACAAAATTTCATTTTCCTCATTTTAGTGTCTTAATAACTATCACGAGTGTGAGTAATATTCTGAATAGTCTGCTTTCTTCAAAATTTTTAATAGAAACTGTGTATAATAATAGGACATAACATATAAAGTAATAAAACATCTGCAGAAAAAAAAATGATACTTTCCTATATTCATTTTTTGATGTACTGAAGTAGATGACAATGTGCTCTCTGTGGTTTTGGCTAGTTGCCTCCAACTGCTGAGTGATTCTGTTGTTGTTACAGAAGAAACATTTTCAAGTAGATGTTTTTAATATTGTATGACAGCTCCTGAAGTGATAAGTAGCAGAATAGATAGTAGCAGATTGATACATATTTGTGGGCTATTGATTGTAGAGATTTTATCTCCAGGATAAATATTTAAATTGTGTGTGTGTGTGTGTGTGTCTAAATTAGCTTATGATCTCCTTAATAAACATCACTTCAAAAATTTTAATAGTTTGATATCATATATGTAAAATATTTCCTAATGAGGCAAGTACGTTGGCGCCTAGATACAAATTAATCTAAAACAAAACATGTTTCTTTTTGCATGGCAGGTTTTTACAAAAGCTTTTCACAGTTAAATTTATAGATACAAGAACTGAGCAAATAAAATATGTAGTATGTTAGCATCTTATGATTATACTATATTCAGGATATCAGTTTTCATCGTTTATCAGTACTCATCTGAAAGGGGTGTGATCTTCCTGTGTAAACATAATATGAAGTTGATGAAGGGATGGGGGAAGTTTCTGAGTATCTTCCCTTGATTGCAATTCTTCTGGGTAAATGGTTACTGACAGAGTAGTTGAAGCATCAACAGATCAGCCCTTTTTAAGTTTAATTGTTTATGTCCTAATGTTTCCTGGAAAATATTGATTGTTTTTCAAAAATAGAATTACTTAGTAATCAGATAAATTGTAAGATAGCCCAGTCTCCCATAAAGCATGAAAACCTACACCATTATAGTTATGGATCTGAGAAGAAAAATGTAGTATATGAGTGATAGACAATATTCATAGTGATTAGTACCTCTAATGAAACTAAACAGGAAAGCTGTTGTAGAAGTAGTCATATATTTTGCTGTGCCTTTTGTATTTCAAAATTATTTCTATTTAATATGATAGTATCAAGAATAGTATCTATAAAACCTTTTTCAAGAGCTCAAGGAGTTGTTTGTGGTAGTTTATATAGAACTTTACAGTTAAAATTGTATAATTGCCATAACTAGAGAATCACTTCATTGATGCTAAATGGCAAACTTCTTACCCCATTTAAATACTCCTGGTTATTGACAAGTTCCAGTTCATCAGCTAGAAAGCAGAACAAAACCATGGGCACTCAGGGAGTTTTTTGTGGTTGTTCAGGATGAACACAGATGTCCTGGTGCTCCTTTTAACAAGGACTGTGTATGTGGAAATGACAGGTTAGTCCAAAATTAGCAGCCACTGGATTTGTTTTTTCATCCAAGCTCTGGTCTGCTAGGAATTTCAACCTTTCTACAGTGAAGCCGTTCTTCCCAGTGATAGCTGTGGATGGCAACAAACAAATACGAATTTCAGAGGATTTCCAATCACCAGCACTTCATAGCAGAAGGAGCCTGTAATAAACATCAGGCTCTTCTGCCATTCTGCCTTTCTTGGGATCAATATGATATACTCTTTCTGCTTGATGTCAAAAAGAGTTATGTGCAGAATTATGAAGTGCGAAAGCAATCGTAGGTTGATATATGAAATGATTAGATAGAGCTGAGAGTGTGCAAAAGAAGGATGATAGAGAATATAATATGGACACTTTCAGACATTCCTTAGAAATAATTTGTTCAATTATATCTTCATATTTAACAAGATAAATTGAATTAAAACAGCTGTTGAAACAACTACTCAGAGGCTGAATGGTGGATAGAAATCTTTTAACACAGCACTCTAGTGAAGTTTTCCGTAATGATTCTGTTGCAAATACAGTGCTAGCAAGTCATTTGTAAAGGGCCAGATGTGAGCAGGCTGTGCATGCTGCATGGATGCCCACCAGACTACTCACCATTAGATGCATGAGTTAGAGGGAAGCTCTTCCCTGTTTTCATTATTTACTTATTTATTTTCATGCCAGAAGTCTCAGGTCCTGCATACAGACAGAAACAGGTAAGCAGAGGCTTGTTAGTCAAAGGAGTTTGCAAGAGGTGCCACCAGCCCTTGGTTCCTTCCTTTAAACCATGTGACACCTGAGAAGTGCTTTAGGAAAGTGGAGATTTCTTGTGTCCTCAGCTCAGCGTCTACTGAGGAGCTTCTTTTCTCAAGCTACTTGTCACTTGTCACTCCTGATGACCATGTGCCTCTCTAGTGCCTTACATCCACAGGGACAAAAAGGAGGCAATCACTGCAACTGTGAGAAGAGCAAGGGTGTCAAAGACCGAGATGGTTTTGGCTGCCAGCTCATCCATGCTGGGTCTGGCCATTCAGAAGTGACAGATGGCTAGGGATGGTATGGAATAGTTACCCTGCTGTATCCGTATCATAAGCAGTAATGAGCAATCTGGGGGGTGAAGAGCACCACTAGCCTGCAAATTATCTGTACAATATGTGTTACAAACTTACAGGTTTATAATAAACCATTTTCAAACAAAACAAAAAAGCAGCGCTCAGACAAGCAGGTTGCGTCTCACAAGAGTCTCAAATGCTTGTGATGTGTTCACAAGGGTCTCATGCCCATTGCAGTTGGTTATGAGGTATCTCATTTAGGATGAGACCTTGAATTCACCGGCATTGCCTCTTCAGTGGAAGAAGGGAAGAGTCCTGTTGCTCAATTTTATTTCTGTGTATCTTTAGAAGTATGAGAATAACCTGGATATGAGTTATAGGCTTGGGATTTGGCCCATTTTATCTCTTTCAAGGAGTCAACTTCTGCTGTTTACTTCTCATACTTCTTATTGACTTCTCAATATAGAATTTTTATGTTGTATGTATTTATTTACTTTTAAAATGTAGATGATACCTTTCTATTATCAAAGAGCCACCACAAGCAAAAGGAAATTATAGACGACACAGTGTTTGCCTATCATTAGCCACAGAAATGTCTTTACTTTTACTTGTTCTCCACAAGGTTGAGTTTCTTTTAATGAAAATCTACAGCTGCCCCCTAGGTACATTTATTGAATCTCTATTTTTGCTTCTGTGCTGTAGTTTAGCTCTCAGTAAAAGTGGGTGGTAGAAACTGAAATGTACACAATTCATATCAATTTTGGAGACCATTTATTACTTTTCAGCACTTTAGGCTGAAATAGCCACATAATAAATCTTTTTTTTTTTTTTTTTTTTTTTAGTTATAAAAGCAATAAAAGTTAAATTGGTGGTATAGATATTTAAGCAAGATTTTTTAATTAAATTAGTTTCATGGTCCCCTGAATAGATGGGTAAGCATTTTCTAAAAGCATAGATTTGTCAACAATTAGGAGACAGTATTGTATACTTAACTTTACGGGCAGAAGAATATAATCAGAATAGTTAAATTACGTCTAGCCATGCCAGCTAGAAATGTATTAGTCCTAATAAACTTAATGTATGTTTTTCTTCTGTAGAACCCTAAACACTTTACAACAATACATAGAATGATCTCCTTTCCATACATCAGGAAAATGAAGCTTATGGAGCAGTAAGCACTATAGGTGTGTTCATGAAGCAAAAGTATGAGATCATGGATTCTAATCTCCTGTGTATCACAGGGAAAAAACTTCCATGTATTTGCCTGTATGATGGGTTTATGATGTTTTCACTGAATCATGATATGTGTTTGAAGAAGGAAAAAAAAAAGAGAGAGAAGAGAGAGCAAGCGAGCACAAGGCGGGGGGGGGGTTGATTTTTCTATTTGGGCCAGCTATACTCTAAATTTCTGAGAATTATTGCTCTATCTCAAGATAGAGGGGTTGAATCCAGTACCTAGACTTCTTCTGAAGACAACAAAGAAAGCACTAATTATTTCACAATCTCTTCCTTTTTGCTACTGTTAAAACTAGTGTTTCATTCCCAATTATTATTTGTTTCCAGGCTTCACCTTGTGATCCATGTTGTTCATTTCTCTGAATCACTCCACAAGGTACTCTTCCTTTTACGTAGGTATTATACGTTTTCTGCCCTACAGCTCGGTGTCAGCTGTTTGGTGTCTGTCTCAGAAATCAGGAAGGTTTAGCACATCTACCCTATTGTTAATAAGATTTCTTTTGTTACAGGTACATTTTAAAAATAACCAATCCAAAAAAAAAAATCTACCGAACATGTTCTTGGAGTTTTAACCCTTTCACTACATGTTTTTTTCCTTTGTCTTCAGTTAGTCTTCTAGATATTTTTTCAATACTTCATAAGTCATACAAATTGTTATTATCCCTTTTTCCATCTGTCTACTATTACTCTTTTATAACTCTTGTGGTCATTATACTACAGAAGGAAAATTAACTTTCAGACAAAACTTTTTCTTTATTACAGGATTGCAACATTTTGGCCATCTAATTCATCTTTCTAGAGAATTCCTGGGGTTTATTATGTTTATTTGGTCTAATTTTCACATGCTGTCCCTTCGGTCAAGATTTTCCTAAAATATTCCTTTTGACTAACCCAGAAAGGGTTATAGGTTTACAGAGAGGTACACTTTGAATTTAAACTACAGTCTGTTCACATAGAAAGCAATAAGACGATCAACTCTGTTTCTTGCACAAGCAATAACTTCTTGTCTATTTGTGACTCCTGGTCTTTCTAGTGTAAGGACATTTAAGAATATATAATTCACGTAATGTTAAGCTCAGTGTCTTCTTTTCCAAACTGCTGAATCCCTAGTGTCACTGATGACATGAATCACTCTGTTCTGTAGATTGATTCAGTGGGCTAATAGGAGCCCTCTGAAAACCTGACCTCAGATTTGGTAGGTCCCTGTATTGTGACGATCATGAGCTTTGAATTATCATTTTCTCAAACACTCTGCTGGTTGCTTTAGCCAAACTCCGACCCAAATATTTGCTTTTGCTCTCCACTATAAGAACCCCTTATCAAGTTCAGATATAACCACACAAACACAATAATCATATAATAAATGGCTTATTTCCAATTCTACTTTCTTCTGGTTTTGCTTGAGGGGTAAGGAGTACCACAGTTTTCCCATGTATTCAGTTGCTTCATTAGGTCTGCTAAATTTGCGAAATCTTTCTAGCCCTATGTGTTGTTATAGCAATGTAAAAAGATAGTGAAATTGTGCTATGCAGCTCTATCATGCAGTATGCTATAATTTGTGTTTTCACATTGTCCAGTGGTCCCTTCCTGAATTCTCTGCCCAAATTTCTTCAGAAATGGTTGTACATCTCCTTAGTATTGTAAGGAAGATCTTGTGTTATCGCTATCTCTTTTTACAAGAGAACTCTTCTTTTAGTTATCTGCTCAATTTCTGTAGTTTTCCCAGCAGATGAATCCATTCAGCATCCATTAAGAAACTCAGTTCACTTGCGATAGGTGAATTAATCTGATGCCACAACTCTATTTTCTTGTTTTGCGTCCCTTTCTTTTCCCCTCGTATCTGCAGAAATCATTTATGAAATTTTGGTTGTACAATTTTTATATCTGATAACACTTACTGTTACTTTCTGATAACACTAGAGAAGCATTAAAATACATGCACACTTTCTTCTCTGGGGCAATAGCCCTCAAATTATTATTTTTCTAACAAGAAAAAATTGAGTAGTTGAAAGCAGGCCACAGCAGTTATCTTTTCATTGTTGATTTTGTAAGATGGTGAAAAAAAAAATTAAGCCTGATATTTATTTCTCAGTAGTGAGGTCAAAGTTATAGGAAATATTCTTTTATACAAAAGTGTGATCGTAAGTTCAGCACACATTATTAACAACAGTAAATTCCGGTAGAGAAAACTCCAGCAAAATAAACCCAGAAGTCTGAAGCAGAAAAGAGAGTGAGTTATGGCAGAAGTGAACTGTGTAGCAAATTTGCACTGTAATGGGTACCTCCACCAGACAAATACATTATGCTAATGCATAACACTCATCAAATACTGTAGGTACATCAAAATAGACTCTTGAATGCCATGGTCTGTCTCTGTATCAGGGAGGTTTGATAGAGATTTGCAAGAGGTTGAGCCAT
This sequence comes from Crypturellus tataupa, assembly GCA_034781795.1. Taxonomy (NCBI): domain Eukaryota; kingdom Metazoa; phylum Chordata; class Aves; order Tinamiformes; family Tinamidae; genus Crypturellus; species Crypturellus tataupa. Next base: position 2,757,007 of record JAWLRI010000923.1, on the reverse strand, counting down.
CTTCTTGCCTGTACATTTCATTTATGACAAACTTCTGCTACAAATTAGTGTTTGTGTAAATAGCTGTATATTATGCCTATATTGCACTATTACCAAAAACCTCTTATTAGCGAGATTACCAGTTTCATGAAACAGTCTGAGTTCACCAATACATTATAAAGACACTTAGTATCAAAATGTCCATTTTAGTTGCTTCACAAATATTTCAAAATTAACACAATAGCACATGTCAAGGTTAATAGCTATTATGATCTCCATTTACAAAAGCTTACACCCTACCTTGTGTTAAAGACAAATTATTATGGGTGTTTATCTGCTGTGTGCACCGGCCGTTTTGAAGGGATTGTATCCAAAGCTTGCTTTCATTTCACTTCAGCAACACCCAGAAATGATTCATTTCTCTCCCTGCACAAATTTGTTTAAAAAGTATTTCCAAAAGATTGGGCATCTTGCAACTCACATGTTATTTGCTGTTTATCAGGCCGACCCACAGATCCACAGGTCGATATGCTCTTCTGGTAGCAGGTCATAATTTCTGACTCTGCAGCCAAAAGGTGATGGGGTGGGTGGCTGCAGGTCACCAGGGAAGACACTTGATGCCAGTAGAGCAAATCATGTTTGTGCAGCCAGTTCTTGCCCAGAGGATTTTTCTGGAAAGACAGAGGCACCTGCCTGATCTCCTCAAATGGGGGCAGTCCGTCCACCCTTAGCTCTCATGCTTAAAGAGCAGAGATTTGCCTGGTGGGGCATGCACAGTGAGTCAGACCGTTCTGGAAGTCTAAATTCATGAAGCTCATCTATAATGCTGGTGGTCTGGTTGCTGGAGGATAAGACCATCTTCTGCCACTCTAAGAGTATATATAATCTGCCCACCTGGAAAATAATCGATCATCTGACTAATGTCTGTGAAGATATTTTCATTTAAAAGAGCTTTCTTTTTCACACTGTGTCAAATTTTATTTAGCCTGAAGATATATATGTTAAATATTTAAAATATATTAAAGTGCCATCTGAGCTGTCTCCTTCGAAGACTGGGATTTAAATTTATATTTGCAACATATAAAATGTAAAACATTTCCTCTCAGAAATGTTTGCCACTGAACACCTATCAAAATCCCAGGGCTAATAGATGCGTTTCAGGTCTGGGTTGAATCATTTGTGACTTATGGCTGATAAGAATTTTTCCTTTCCTAAAAGGAATTTTATGTGGGTTGAGTTTTCTACGTCTTTAATATATGTGATTGAGCACAAATTATTTTAATACATTAATTATATATAATTAATGCAGCATCGGTCTAAATGTCTTAATTTTAGACTTTTAAGACTTAAGATTTTGCAAATAAAGTCTTGCTGTTACCCAAATGTGGCAATGTAAATGCCGTATTTGAAAGCTGTTCAGTGTTTAAAGACAGATTTTCCTCTTGTTCATCATCACAAACCTCAGAATTCAGATTTTTTCCAATTTTAAGTCTGTATAGCTATATTGAGATGAATAAGGTTACTAGAACATGAGTAACCATCTTCAGCAGTAGAGAGGCGTAAGTGAAGACAAAATATTAAAATTGTTGTTTAGCAAATTGGTGATTGAAATACAATGAAATCTGTCTCACCAATCCAAAATGCTCTAGTAGTCCTGCTAAAAATACCATTAAATTGGGAAGGAATTGTCAGTGAACTCAGAATAACCTATTCAGTGGGAAAAAGTTATCTTTAAATGATTTCAAAAAGTTGTAACAATCTCATAAAACTTGCACTTTAAATGATACTTATTGTTCTCTTGGCTTCCTTACCAATCTCTTATAGAACTATTTTATGTATCAGTCCATTTCTGGATACTAGAATTTTTTCATTGAGTCAATAATTAATAGACCTAAAATATTCCTACTGTAAAAGTAATCTCACTGTAAAAACAGCAGTTAAACATTCATCACAACTTCCTTTGACAAGCTGCTCCAGCATTTAATTGCTTTCAGTGCTAAAGATGCATATCCGATTTGGGGATCTTTTTTTCTTTGGCTCGAGATTTGATCTGTTACATCTTTGCCTATTCTTTGCTATATTAAAAATGCTATGTAGCATCAGATATCTTTAAGCTTTTTAGATTTAATTTTAACCTTTTCATTTCAGAAGCTAAACAAAACTATTTTAGCTCTTACTCGTTCCATGTCTTACTCATATTCAAAGTAATTTTTGTGCTTGTTTATTAAAGATTTCTCTTTTTTTCATAAACTTTTAAAAGTGTTTATTCAAAGAGGACACGGGATCAGTATCCTGTCTTAAACATATTAGAGGTAAAAGGTAATATCCTAGCCTTGCCTATTGCTGTTTGAGGCTGATAACAGTCTTGACCTCAGCCTGAATCTTGGCAGTGAGCTGAAATGGGCAAAAAATTCAAGACTTCTTGCACAGCCTCTACTACGCAGATATAAGGTAGAAAACATCCTCATTCAACTGCCAAGCTTTTCAGTACAGGTCTTTTCTGAAATGATGAGTTGCAGGAATGTTCACCATTGGTTCATCTTGACCTAGTTTGGACCCTTGGTATTCTTCAGCTTTGAACATAGCTATGAGTGGCTTGGCTAGTTAATGTTGGAATTCAGCAAGTGGTGAGCTCATCTGTGTTTTGTGAATTGATCTGTGATTGTTTGCTACAATTTGAAGAACAAATCCATGTTCTTAAGTCATCACTGTCTCAGGAGAAATATTTCTTTTCTTGTTCTGTGATGTCATGCTTTAAGGTACTGCATGTGCAATAGTCCGAGGCCTCTCTCCTCAGGCTGGATGCCGCGGTCGTAGGCGTATGCTTGGAATCCTTTCGTGCATCAACCTCTTGAGAGTTAAATCCCTATTAGACCCAGAAACCTTTTTAGCGTCTATGAAAATGCTACAACTTCCCAGGGTGGAAACAGGGAAGACTGAAGGCCTTCAATAGGAGTGTACTGCAAGATACCACCTAAAGTGATAAAACACCCTTCTGTCCCATCTTCCATTCTTGTCTACTGCTCTCTTAACTCTCCTTACTTTGCTGAGCATCCTCAGTCAAAAATAAATATGACCACTAGAGCATAGCCTGATTTCTGCATCTAGAAATCTGTTCTGCATGCATTTTAGTGCAGATACTTCGATCTTTGTGTCACTTCTACATCTGCTCTCATGTAGCTCAGCTCGGTGATGCCACTCCAATTTCTGCAGCTTCTTGCAGGTTTCTCCACAGATACTGGATAATTTTCAGGTTTCGGGCATCCTCTAAACAACAGGTGCCTTTAGGAAAAGTATGTAGCCAGCTAAATCAGGTACTTGTCATCTACTGTCTTGTTTGAAATTTTCACCACAGACTTTTACGTACTATTTTAATTGCTTTTTGAAATATTTTCACATTGAACAGGAGATTGTGTTGAACATGATATGGGAGAGGCAAAATGGGAGTTCCCAGGGCACTTCAGGCAACCTCAGAAGTTCCTGACATCCCTCAGAAACTCAAATCTCAATTTCCAACCACACTTTACCAAACAGTATGGAATTGCAGATGTTCGTGAACACAGAGGAATCTTGGCAAGGCAGATCCACTGGAAACGTTTTGTTAAAGAATTTACACTCTGCATCCTCTTTCTGGCTCAGATGTGGGGGACATTGTGTGACAATGGTAGGAACTACCCACAGAGAGAATTTGTCTCTTGAGGATCACTTGGAAGAGAAAGGAAGGTTATTTAGCAGTAAATGGATCATTTTTGAAATGCACTTTTGCAATTGCTCACCAGAGGGGCTTCAGTGATCTTTTCTACCTGAAAATATTTTCAAGAGTATAAAACTTTATGTTGTTAATTAAAAGTAGTTTTTTGTTTAGTTTAGCAAAAAAAGATCTCCACCAAATATAGCTTTACTAGGCTTTGCAGTATAGACTTCATCAGAGTCTTGTATCAAATGGCATTTATTACACTGATTACAAGAAACCACGTACAAAACTTTTGTCTTTCATCTTAAGATGCTGCTGAAGTTCATTAACTAGAAGACTTCCAAAGAGTAACATATATAAATTTTTAGAAACTGAGGGAACACAAAGATTGCTAAATCAGTTTCTAAGACTAGTTAGACTGTGGCTGTTTTCTTGATGTGGCAGGGACATTGTATATGACAGCATCCGTAATGCATACGGGACTAGCTACATCCAAAACTATTCTATTTGTTATGGTGGCTTCATGTACTTACTGCTTAGTGCTGTAATTTAGTAGCTCAGTGCTGAGATAGGCTTTAGCAAAATCTGATAGCAAATTTACTGTAAAACTAGCAAAATTTACGGTAGTTTCATTTCGATCTAGTTTTAGATCATAGAATAATATAAATCAGATCATATCAATCTGATTATATCAATCAGATCAATCAGATCATAGATCTGTGAACACTGAGGATTTCCTTGTGCTTTTCTCTTTTACAGTATTGTATTATATATCATATCGTCACTGCCTGCCCAACTTAAATAGCATTTTGTTAACCTATTTTGCATATGCTGCTGACTTAGTGCAACTTGCAGTGGTTACAGCCTGTTGCAACATCAGATATGATTCAAATTGTAATCATTTTCTAAGGCAGGGTTTAATTACTTTTATTCTGAGATAATTTCAGATGGTTTTAGACTTTCAAAGCCATATTCAGGTGAATAAGATCACTGGACTTCAAGTTTCCTTGTGTTTATCTATAACATATTTTTATTTGGCATAAAATATTTACTTAATTATAAGCAGATAACCTACTATTCATCATGAGGAAACTCAAGTGTACAGAATACAAATTAACAGAGGGAGTGCAGAAGCAGAACAGGTTCCCTTTCATAGACAGATTCTCAGAGTTGGCTGCAAAGACATCATTTTTCCTAAGCATTAAGAGAGACTGTAAACTCAGATGGATATTTCATGAGCAAAATAATATTCAGGATTATTAGATAACTGGGTCACTCCAAAGGATCATCTCAGCTAGGACTCTGTCTCTGACAATGATATGCAGATAGTAGGGCAATATTGTATGGTGGATTTAGCAGTTTTTCAGGCCAATCATAAATACTGGCGTTAAGTTTTCTGTTGTCGATTTCTCTTTCATAAGAAAGCTAGTACAGTTTAGGTAATATTGTACTGGACTTCCCATCTAAGGGAAGAGTATAAACATGCTCTTTGGAAAACTTCTTTCCTTTTTTTACACTTACATGTGATTACAAGCTTTTAGGTAATAAACCAGTTTCTTCAAATGTACTCGAAAGATGTCTTTGCATTTGGACAAATGAACAGGACACAATTGCAAATCCGAGGAAGGATGTCCGTGGTCTCAGAAATAGCTAATATCCAGAAAGCTCTGATTTGTTACCGTCCATCATGAATAAGAACTGTACTTTCCCTAAAACTTCATACCTTCTAAGAAGCCTTTCTGTCAAACCAAATGATAGTCTATTCCTGGTACCTCATTTTCAAAAGGAAAGAATGTATCCTAAAAATATGAAAAGGCTGCCAAAAATTAAGTGGAAATTAGTCATATCCTAACTCCTGAGTTACTAGTCTGACTCAAAAATACAGCATTCCAATTAAAATTTCAGCATCTATGATTGTTGTGTAAAGCTCATACAGTATTCGTACTATTTCATAATATTTTTTTCTGTAAAAACTTGTGAAGCAGTAATTTATTTCCAATGTAGCTATACAGAAGTGACTACCCAGTATTTCTAAGATAAAGAGCATTTCTTTTACTGATGTCCTTTGCAAGTGATGTAATGCATGATAAACCAACTGTTTCAAAAAAAGAAATGTCCTTCACTGACTTCATTGGAGCCTCACATATGATTATCCATTATAGACACTAAAATATAACTGCTGGACTGCATGTTTCAGTCCCCTCTTCTGCCAAAAAGACACTTTTTATTTCTTAAAATTGTTCATTTTCTTCCATCTTTCTCTAGAGTAACTGTTACAGTTATTGTTCTCAGCATCACATTTTGGGTTGCTTTCTATTCTAAGCACGTACAATTTTTAAAATAGTGAGGTGAACTGATAATAAGCCTTTGCTCTTCCATGTAACTTCATAAAGATTAAGCAAGCTTGAACTGTGAACGTGTTGCAATGTCTTCTGAACATGTTGCAATGTCTTCTGTGTTCATGTTGCTCTACTTGTGAAAAAAACATTTCTGTCTTGCTAGCCAGTATCTTCAATTGCATTTATCGGGTAGAAGGGAATCTTTCCAAAAGTGATTTTTTAAATGCATCATAATTTTGCCCCTAAACATTCATTTAAATATCTTAAGATATGTATCTACTAATAACTTAAGATAAGATGTATATTTTGGATCTTTTATATGTCATTTAAACAAGCATAATATTATTTCTTCATAAGTATTCTGTTCCAGTTCATGACTTTCATGACTCCTGACTTAATTCTCTTCTCAGCAGCAGTAATAGGGGCATTCGGAAGTTAAAAATTTGCTCCTGCCAACCCTGAGATACTCTGCATTTTTAGAGAAGACAGGATGGAAAGGGGAAAGGAAAAGACTTGAAGGCACAAAGAAACATATTTCACTCTCCTAAACTTCCTGAGTAAATGTGTATGTTTTAAAGTAAAAGACAGTGTCAGGCAAAATCCTCTGGTAAATTTCGGCTGATATTTAGTCCTGTAATTATTTCCCCACTCCATAGTGAGGTTTTATAGTGGCTCCTGGTTTAAAACAAAGGGCAATATATGCAGTTTGAAAGTTTATGTGAAAAGAGAAAAAGATGTGACTGATACGGTTTAGTGGCTAAAGGCACAATGAAGTGCTGTATTGGCCAGCACAGGTGTTTGTAGCTCTCTTGTCAGATTGTTTGGGGGAAGAAAAGGCACATTTTGAGAGCATAACTATAAATTCTTTATCTAGGTGGCTATGAATATCTCTTCTTAAAAGTCAACATTTCAGTATGTTATAGATTGTATTTTCCTTTGCTGCTTTTACGTTCAGTAGTGAACTATAGAATAACATGTCTTTTAGTATAAAAGAAAAAAACGACCAAAAGTGAACCTTATTTAAGACCATACAGAACTCGAGTCAAAACTTTATAAAGCTTTTCAATGTTAGCATGAGGGGAAAAGAATGATGTTCTAAACCTTGCACACGTTTAAGAGTAATTTGGTGGGAGGTATGTATTACTGGCTGGTAAATTGCTTAATAAAGTACTTGTCAGATTAAGATCTTCAGACGTCATTGAGCACTAATACATTTAAAATATTCATCTGCTAATGTAGTTTATTTTCTAATTGAAAATATGTTTTATTAAAGGATGTAGTAAAACTTGATTATAACTCAATTTGACATTTTATGACTTCTTGACATAGAAATTATGCAGATTACTGCTTTGGAACTATATTCTGAAGCAAAAACTGTTCTAGTGAAAATAGAAAAAAATACTAAGTCCCAAGGACTGCTGAGTATAACCTGTTTCATTAATTGTTCTTAAAATTGCATCATGCAGTCCTCCATGGGTGTTTTATGTGGGATATCAAATGCATTATATATTCTGGAAATAATTCATCAAATGCAGCTTAAGGCTTAGGTCAATGCATCTTTCATAAGGGTAATGTTTGGAAAAAACTACAAGAAATTGTTTCTGCAAAATTGAAACATTTAAACAAATGCAAGTTCTTTCATTTCGAAGAAAAGGGAGTTTGGATGGGAATGAAGCACGAGCAGTTTTACATGGAAGGGAAAGAAGGAAAGAAAAGGGTGGCTTGCAGGAACTCACTGTTCGCCGTACTCTTTGCAATTCAAAAGTTTTAAGTTTTAGAAAGATGTTGACGAGATTAGTGATTTGCTCACATACTGTTTGCCTGGTTCTTTTGAGATATTTTAGCAGGGAGCTCTCTGAATAAGTAAGTAGAAGCTCCCCCAAAACACAGACCTTACTGACCTATTTCAGGAATATTTCTCAAAACACCAAATATCACCACAAAGAGTGAGCTATATTATTATATATCTCAACTGTTTCTAGTTGAGATCAGTTTTTGTTAAAAGGAGAGAAAAATCATCATGTTGCTTTATCTTTTTTTTCCCTCTCTGTTGAAAAGTATGTGAAACTGCCTGTATGAGGGAAAAAAAAAGGGAGATTTTCGTGACAGAATTGGAAGAAAAAGCAATATATCGTCTCTCTTTAAGGTTGGTATTAAACTAGTAAGTTTCCAAATAACTGCTTTAGATTCAGTTTTGTGTGTTTCTTTTTGTGTACCAACTTCTGTGGCATATTTTCATATAAAAAGTTTTCACACAAGTATCTCTTATTTGGGTGGGGTGAACTTATATTACAAAACCAGGGTCAAGTGCATCTGCAGTATTTATGAAGTGCAGTATTTGGTTGGTAACATCTAATGACATGACTGAACATTCAGCTGTCCACATCCAGCTTTGGATGTGAGTTTTAATCAAGCATTTGTGCCAAAGGTTGATTATCTGTTAATCAGCTCAAATAAACCTGAGTCTGAGTATCATGTGGTGCATGAAAAGGCTATTTTTAGATTCAGTCAGTGCTAAGTTTGAATTTAAATTCCAAAGCCGAGCTCTCGAAAACTGAACTCGAAAGATATTTTTACCTGGAGAGGTTTTAGTTTCTGCTCTTTGCAAAAAGATTCATTTTGCAGTTGATAACAAATGGCTAGTTTTTAATTTTTCTTTTCTTTTATACTTACTCATAAAAATATTCAAGAAGTGCTTAGTATGAGATAGAATACTCGAGAAAGCCTAGCCAAATATGCACTGCTGTGGTGGAATAACTGCAATTACTCTCCTAATCCTGACTCAAATTGGATGGAAGAATAGGATTTCCTTTTGCTCCTTTGTAGACTGCATCTGGATCTCTTCCAGTTGCATTTGAAGCTGAAAGGCTTTTCTCTCATTTTGTACTCATCATGAAAGTAATAACTGTCACTTTGTTGTACAGTGTTTGGTATTTGTGTGGCAAAAAGGCATATTTTGTAAAACATCTGAAATGCAGACTAAACTGCTCTGGGTTAATTGGGAAATTGAGAGCTTTGCAAGAAAAAATATTCAGTGGAAGATTAACCTGAGAGAATATTTCCTGTTGCTCATTAGCATCAATAACAAAATTGAGAACTAATCATCAGAAGAAAGAGGAAAAAAGTCTTTTGATTTTCAGAAAGTTTAAGAAATCAGTATCTTAACCTAACAGTAACCCTTTCTCCCATCTAGTCCTTAAAGCTGAACTTTCTTTTGGCATGAAACTGTTATTCATAATATATTTTCTCTAAAATAAGTGTGGAATTACTAAAATTCCTCAAAATTTCTCTAAACCCTGGAGCATTTTTGGCAATATAATGATTTTGCTGAAGGGATATGCTGTATATGTAATGATTTTGTACTAAGGATATACAGTATACCAGTTTTACATGTACTGCAGTGTTCGTTCTACATGAGGAATTTCAGTTAGTTTCCAAATAAAATGGAAGAACAGAGCAAAACAAAACAAAACCCTCATCCCTGAAGAGCTTCAGCACTGGTCCAGGTAACGAAGCCAAATTGGCAGGGCTTAAGCAATATGTCATCTGTCAAGCTATTGAATTTGGTGATCAACCATTCATTGTTAACCATCTGTTTAAAGGTTTCTCACATCCTGTGGTTAAACTTGATTTATGAATAATTTTTTAAATATGTTAGCAAAATGTTATTGACCTAATGTGCATTAGAATAAATGAATAGTTGAAAACATATGCTTCTGGCTAGGAAGTCTTTAAAAATGTGCGGCTGACCCCGTGAGTATTTGGCAGTGGCTAACTCCACAAAGTGAATAGATGCCAGGGTGCCTCTAAGGAAAACCCTTGGAACAGAAATAATCATAGCATCTGCAGCAGTGCATATCATAATTTTTAGTATACCTGGCCAAATTTTTGAAAAATTTGTAGATTATGTCTCCTCTTCTGTGAACGACTTATTTCTATGCACAATATCTTACCAGGCTTTATGTCAATCAGCCTTCGTCTAAGCCAAACTTTCCCAAAACTGAAGCAAATCTGCTTCTGATGGGACTAGCTGGTCAGTTGATGGGGCTGTTCTAAGACTAGGTCTGTTCTGAGACATATTCTTATCTCTAAGCTCTAATTATATGAAAGTGTACCTTCTTTTGCAAGCAAGTTAAATTTTAGAACACTTTTAATTTAGAAGAATATATTAATAAGTCAAATTATCTTCTGAGCTTTTGATACAAGCACTGAGACTGGCGGTCAGCTTTTCAGCGTGTTTCCATGGGCAACGGCTGAAGAAGCTCAAGTGAATAAAGGAAGACAACAAGCAAAGTACAAAATCCTCTATGAACATCTGACTGCTGCCTTAGAACAGACATTTGAAATAAGTGTATTAAATGTCAGGAAGGAAAGAAAAAATGCACCTATTCATGACCTGCATTTCAGCTTTGCTGAGTTTGAAATACACAAGCCTTTTGGCTCTTGGTCTGAATACAGCATTGTACCAAATATAGTATTAAAAATTAATTTTTTTTTTCACTCACAGTAGTTAGATTTATGCTGTGTGTCCCTTACAGTATACAGGAAGAAATCATGTACAAAATCATATATCAATAACTATCAAAAGACTTAAGTATGTCACATCTTTAAATTAAACTTAATTCTAGTTAGTCTCTTAATTATACAAAATTATAAAACCTTACAGATAATTTTGAAGACGACCACACATAGTGGTCACATCAGTTATACTAGCTAATCACATATACTAAATAAACAAAGTAAAAAATCAATATCAAGATTTTATAAGGTGATAGTCTCTTAAGTTTTTGCAGAGGAGAGCTTATAGAAGCTGTAGGTCCTAACTTTTATATATATGCTTTTTTCTGTGTCTTTGTAAGCATACGGCCCTTATTAACATTATTAATTCATGGATTTTTTTTTCTATGTCTGATCATACCAACCACAAGCCAGTTATGAGTGAATCACAACAACTGTGTTATTCCATTTTGCAGGCAGAAATTGCAGCCTGGAGAGATTTAGGAATAGAACCGCCCTTTCCCATCCTGCAGTCTCATGTTTTTAAATGTAGATGCGGGTTTCTTCCATTAATGAAACTGTGACAGAGAGATAACACTGCCAAAAATCCACAATATTTTTTGGTAATTTTTTTTAAAAGAAGGATCTTTTATTTTCAGTTCTTAGGATCTGTTTTAGAAACTGAATTTAAGATAAACCTAAACAGTAAATCTTCCCTAAAAGTTTAATTTGAAAATATAATTTCCTTTTCTGACCCATCCCTGTCCCCTAACTATTGTCAAATACCCCAGATAGAGTTGGTGGAGGTAAGGAATGTAGGGCTGAATAGTTCATGTCGCCACCTTTTTGTCCTTGAACAAGTAACTCTAGAAAAGCTGTCACTTTTCTTAAAGACGTAAATATAGAAGTAAATAAATGGGAGGGTAGACTAGCTGGTCTAAAGCGAGTGAAAAGTAGCACACCTGTTATGTGTGCGACCCACCTCTTCACATGAGTAAGCCAGAAAACAGAGCCCATGATGGGATAGCAACTGGCTATATAAATAAGGAAGATGTGCCCTGGCAGGATGGATTGGCTAAAGCCAGCCAGTTTGTGTCCTGCTGTTTAAATGCCATGTCAAGTGTCATCCCCTCGCGTGTGCTCTCAACCAAGAAATCACACAATAAATTCTCTTTTCACACCGAACTACTCTTATACTTGAACTGTGTCTGTAGTTATTTTCCTTTAAGGCATTAAAATGGGATCCCATCCCTCATTGTGTCCATATTTTGGGATACCAGTGAAAAATGAAAAATCTGTTTTTTTTCACAGTCTCTCAATTCACTGATGCAATTTCAGCTGTGACTATATGGATAGCTGCCTTTCCCCAGTTTATGTTCAGACTTTTCAATCTTTCCTGTTATATATAACTGGGTTTCATATTGGTTTTCCTTGTTATATTACAGCCTGTTTTAAGTTTCAGCTTTTAGAGAGGCTGGTTTTGGTGCAGGAATTTTTCCATTCCATACAGATGCTCCCTGCTTCCACACTAGTTTACCTGTATCAGTGATTTTCAGTTGTCCAGAGCACCCTATAGTTAGCATACATAAACTTTCACTCAGAGCATGTTTGATCTTGTAGCTGTTTTAACATATTGGTAAAAAAAAAAAAAAAAAAAAAAAAAAAAAAAATTTAAAAAAAATTAGCTCTCTAGGTGGCTGACCTTCATTATGGTTTGTGAGTGTGTGTCTTTTCAGTAATGGGTCTTTGCATGACTGTTAAATCAAGGATATTGCTCTATTTGTTAGGACATGACCTGTGCCTTATCTTATTTTTTGTTTCCTGAAGTTTAATTACATGCTAACATTCATTTGTCCTACTTTACAAAGTTAAAGAATTCATTTAATTCCTGTAGAGTTTAGATAAAATGTCCACATTCATTAAAAGACAAATGGAAACCACACACATAGTCTTATGATCTGTTGGCTCAAGTGTATGCAGACACCAGTGATGGTATTTCTCACAGATAAAGAAGCCAGTAATTTTTCAATAATATAAATATTATCAGTTTGTCTCATTCTCCTTTCACAAAACTTCTCTTTTGCTTACAGGAAGATGCAGTTGTTTGACTTGGACGATCTGGACTTGGTTCTATAAGTATCATCCTGGATTGATTCAGTTTTCTAATTTTTCACAATCATTCTGTTGCTCCTTACTAGTTGTTTCATTTCTATTGTATTTTTCATGTTCTCTAAGGATATTACTATATTACAAATTGATCTGTTCCAAGTAGGTTTTTACCCTCTTGGAAGTGATCTGATCAGATGAGCAAGTTACGTAGTTCACAATACCTCATACAAGGTATGTAGAAAAACATTAGCTGGATCAAAATGTAATGTATTTTTACCTGAGATTTTCCCATTAGCAATTCAAGTGCGCATTCTGGGTAGTGCCCCTTCTCATAAAGCCCTGAACCTGCCTGCTGTTCTCTGCCAAGCTGACATGAGCACGGGCAATGACTGTGTGCAGGTCTGTAAGGCATCCAACAGGCTAGTCAGGACCACTTTTTTTCCTGCTCCAGCTGGCTCACCAGACTTTCCAAAATGCAGAAATTTTATCCTCTATGTATGTGTAGATAAAATTTCTGGCCACAGCAAAAAGACACAACCAACCATCCAACCAAAAACCCCAACAGTATCCTGAGAAACCCAACATGCATAGCTTTAGTAAAAAGGAATACTTTCTGCTCAAAATAAAGATGCCTGCAGATCTTCTCAGCAGAGATCCAAAGAGAAAGCTTAGCAAACAGAAGAACAGGTTCAAGGAGGAGAGGAAGGTTTTATATTTTCTTGAGACGAGAAAAACATGCAGAACATGCAGAATAGTTGTACTACTGTTCACCAATGGCTTTTCCTTTTATCCTGACTCAAAACTGAAAATATCTGGCTTGGCAGTTTGTCTCTTATACTAGCATATAGCCCAGGCCCTTGTGTATTTTTATGGCATTCCTCTCAATACACCTGAAAAAACGTCTTGAGTTTATACAGAGGTTAAATATAGGACCATCTCCTCCGTAAGCACAAATAGGTTAAACTGGCATGACTGACTCTATGGAATGTAAAAAAATGAATGAATTTGAGATCCTGTCTGAAGTGGAGTGCAGCGTTATCTCAGCCCTCTGAGATATCCACATGCTCGGTCCATTTACTCTTCTGCACATTTCTCCTAGACCTTGACATGTCAGAACCCACTGGATTGCCAGTTGATCTATCCAAAGGTTTTAATTAGATATGCTGCCAGCTGTTATTTTCCTCTTTCCATTATGAATGACCACACTATAACAGCTTGTGCTTTCACTTTTTTTTTATTATTATTTTTTATTGACTGCTTCTTGTTTTCATCAGACCTTTTGCTTGCCCCTACGAGACCTTAGCTTCTAGTGTTTATTTATATATGTACACTCTGGATGAAGGCAGGGCGAATAATAAAATCAAGCTTGGAATGTGTTCACATTTCTTTAAATATTGCAGTAGCAGACCACATGTGTAATGCTTCAGGAACAGAACTTTCTGACCTTCTGTTTAGAAGAGAGGCTTTTCCCCGCATGAATTGAAAGTTTTGTAAACTGAAAATTTGCCTGTGAACTATTTTTACTCAGAAGGCACAACTGACATTCAGCTGAAACTAATATATCACAGGAAAACGAAAAGATTTCTTTTATATAACTTTTTGTCCTAGAGAAATGGGGCTGTAACTGGTCTTGTATTTCATTAAATCATAGAATCATGGGACAATGATTAGCTTGAGAGGAACCTTAGGAGGCCATCTAGTCCAACCTGCTGCTGAAAGCCAGGCCCGCTTCTTAGTTAAATCAGGTTGGTCAGTTAAATCAGGGCCTTGTTCAGTCAAGTTATAAGTATCTTCAGATCTGTCTCAGTATTTGATCAACCTCACTGTGGATAACATTTTCCTGATATCTCATTGGAATTCCTGTTACTGCAACTTGTTTATTGCTTCTTGTCCCTTCTCTATATGTCTCCAAGAACAGCCAGGCTCCATCTACTCCATAAATATCCAATAGATAAAGAAGATATCAATTAGATTCTCCTTTAGCCTTCTCCAAGCTGAAAAAAGAAAACCCCATCTAGTCTCATGGACTGATGCACATCAGCCTATTTTAGGTTGTCCCTGGTTTTTCAAGATTTTCTTTTTCCATGAGTATTTCATTAACATGGACTCTGGCACTGGAACTAGAGAGGCCACTGGACAGACTTGGCCAGGAAGGAGCAAGGCAGAGAAAATATTGAGTCTCTCAGCATTTTCTGTGTTCTTTGTCACTAGTTTCCCACTACATACTATAGCTTTTTTTGATTTAAGAGCTGCTGTGCTAATGGTATATGGGAGAAGAGCAAGTAACAGTAACAGGGACAGTGGGAATGAGCAGCAATGGGTACTGCTGAGGATCCTTGTCTCCTATTGATTGGAAAGGAGGTGGAAAAGGAGAACATTTGCTTTCACCATTTCCTCTTGGGGAAGAAGAGCAAGCTAAAAAAGACAGTGTTACCCTTCTGTATCTCAAATAATACCTCCCTGTTTGAAGTCTTAAACAACAGAGTTAGACTTAGCAAAAGTAAGGATTTTTTTTTTAAACAAAATTTCATGGACAAAGATCATGTATTTCATTCACTTCCGTGTTTGCCGGCTGCAAGCTCACTGCCGAAGGGCAGCCGGAGCAGCAGACGGCCAAGACCGGCCGGTCGCGTCTCGCTGAGGAGCAGCCTGGGTCAGCGGCGACGCGGCAGCTGCTGCTCGAGAGCGGCCCTCGCTGAGCGCGGCTGCTGCTGGGGCGAGCAGCACAACCGGCAGCTTCGGCTCCGGGCTCGTGTTTAGTTAGTTGGAATGTCAAATGCTGTGTAGGCCAGCTGGTTTTTCTGATTCCTCTTGCATTTGTGGATTTATGGCTGTTAGGGCACTGAGAAGTATATTCTCAGTTCCCAGTATCGTTTTCACTTTTTTATTCAATTTTCCTCCTAACTGATTAGGAGTATTATTGCCTTCAGCTTTGTGGAGTTGTGACAATTTAATGAAGGAAGGATAAATGTTGCTCGTTTTGCTTTTATTTTGCTTTCATGTGGCACACTAGGGGTCATGATGGCTTATCCTCAACTTGCACTCCTCCTGTGCCTGCGCTACTGGGAGACGGATTCATAGCCCCCAAGGTCATTTCCTCCCAAGCTGCCAATGTCTTTGAAATATGTGATGTTACTCTAGCTCTCCTTTCTGACATGTCAATTTATCCATGAGGAGGAAAGACTGGCAATTTCTTGGTCATACAGATCATCTCACAAGGCTCCTGGATTACCACAATGATCAATTTTATGGTTACAAATCAATAATGATCCTGTCAATTTAATTTATGAACATTAATTACATGTTACAACACACTCATGAGGTAGAATTATTAATTTAGATGTAAGCTCAGGAGGTACTGCGTAGCAGTACGGTACCTATTGAGTTCCCTAAATGCAGGTTATATTTAGGAAGCCGACCTTCTTGTTTTATAAAGTCTTGTTCTTTGATAAATTTCCACTGAGTTTAATGGGGGAAGTATCAGTGTTTAAATCTGCTTCTAAACATAAAATTTATGAAAAAAGCAGGAATATTAGGAAATATGGGAGACAGAAGGAAATTTCTGATGTCACCTGTAGATTTCTATGCCGTACATCAGATTACAAAGTATGCTGAAGTGAAAAATATTGTCCTAAGTTTGACTGTTAAAACCTGTAGTTTGAGGGAGCTGATCTTTTCCTATTTTCCTCTGGTTGCATTTCTCTTCTCTGCTAGGACATCATTACCTTGCTATTTGCTCTCTCCTGCACCTGAGAATGAGCTGAATCCTCACTAATATATATAGTTTTTGTGAACGTGACTCTTAAAGCCAATATTAAAAGTGGGAGCCATCACTGCATAAGCAGTTTCCCTTTACAGTACTGGGGAACATATTAAATGTCATGTTTTGAGAGCCTTGCTTTAATTTCTGGTAATTCTTCTGTGACAAAAAGTCCTGGACTTTTATTTTGCCAATATAAGTAGCATTCGTAGAGTGCACTACATTCATTTATGCCGAGTCTTACTCATACAAAATTTAAGAGGATTTTGATTCTAAAAGAAATTGTTTTAGCAACTAATGCATATGCTCTTTGACAAAACAGCTATAATTACACTTGCATTTCATTCTTTAGCATAATTTATATGAAGAAATGAAGCTACAGCAGGTACTGTCATCAGTGCAATTACTTGAATAGCTTTCTGGTGTGTAATAATGTGCAAATCCTCTAGCATTTGGTCCCCACTCTGCCACTGCCTTTGTGTTTGTGGGATGTATTTTAAGCACAGGCAACTACTGGCCTCAGGGATGCAGCTGCTGAGAATTGGCATTTTCAGCATCATTCATGCCTTGCCCAGAGGCTCAGCAGGACAAAGTAAGAGTAGTCACAAGTTGAATGGATTCCAAAAAAATCAGTCATCTACAGCATTGTGGGTCTCTCTTGAATCTTACAGTTTTGCAATCTTTCATGGTCCTATTGATTAAGAAAAATAATCAGAGAAACAAGAAAAGAAATAACAGCCTGAATGGAAGTGATTTTGAGATT
This sequence comes from Crypturellus tataupa, assembly GCA_034781795.1. Taxonomy (NCBI): domain Eukaryota; kingdom Metazoa; phylum Chordata; class Aves; order Tinamiformes; family Tinamidae; genus Crypturellus; species Crypturellus tataupa. Next base: position 2,739,866 of record JAWLRI010000923.1, on the reverse strand, counting down.
TAAAAATACTTACATTTCTCTTTCTGTTCAATTAAATATACATCTCTAAACAGAGTTAATTTTTTGTTCGTTTACAAAATATATCTTTAATGATGCCTTCTAATAAGCCTGTGCCCTGTGGCAAAAACATTACCTGCCAGATTGTTAAAAGTGACTTTACAGTGTGTTTACAATGCGGCATTTGCCATGTGAAATCACACAGCCATATCTTTACCAAGCACAAATATCCTCTAAAAAGTTGGTCTTTATTTAAAATAGAAGTTAGCCTCTGAACAAACTATTCTTTGTGGTTTTGTAAGAAACCATGTTTTAATGTACTTAAGAATTTCCATAACTCTTCACACTGTCCTGTTCCTTGGCCTGAAGCCTGCTTGTATTTTCCTTGCTAGGTAGTTGCCCATTTCTCTTGCATTGCTGCAAGAGCATGTCAGTCCAAAAGACAGTTTCCTATCCCCATCACCACTTACATATTTCTCTGACCAAATTCAGTTTTAGTCCCACACACTGTGCCAAATCTCATTAATAATACATTTTCTCAGAGTTAACCCTTGAATCTCGTGCATGTCAGCTCCCTGCCTTTCTCACTACCAGCTGTCTTTTTCTCTGCCTCATTACTTCTTACTGCCACTTCTGTTCCTGCAATGCAACACCATTCCTTATACATTGCCCTTTAAATAGTTATCTATCAATAATTCCAATTAGAGGTAAGGCATCTATTCAATAACAACCTTGCACTGCAGTAAGGTGCTTTGGATCAGCGAAAGCTTAGCTAATGTTAATAAAAACCCTCAGTAAACCCAAAGTTCAGTTTGAATAAGCTGCTGAAATCTGTATGACTCTACTGACCAAAGCTCTTCTGTACACAATAATATATGTATGTGAAACTATGCAAAAAAACAGGCATTCCAGTGAGTTATCTTACGTTACCACTAAAATCATTAGCGTATTCCTGCACATAGAGCTTTTCTCCTGGTTTTCGCAGGTCCACTATGAAAACAACTGAGCGTCCAAAAACGGGGAAGGCACTAAGGCATGAAGTTATTTAAACATGCCCCCACCTAGATAGAGTCCATGAAGTGCACCATAGGGCTTTTCCGAGCATTGCTGTATGAAACATGCCTGGTGCAGTTTGGAACAAGCCACTCTGGCTGCAGGGTGCCAGCTGTGCGGCGGCGTTTGCAGGTTCTGGCAGGAGGAAAATGCATCGGTGCGGCGCTACACGTGGGGTAGTTACCTGTGCCTGAAAAGCAAACAGCTACCGTTGAATGATTATGTCTGTCAAAATGGAATCATCTCCAAGAATTGGAATGGCTCCTGTGATTTCTTTAATAGCCCTTCCCCAGATGTGCATACACGCTACTTGCAGAAAACGTTGTTCAATTAATTGCACTGGCAGTCATTAGATATTTCACCTGATATTGCTTTGGAATTTTAGGGCAATCTTTCTTAGTTTATCAAGCCCAGTTGTAACACACACACACAATTAGAAAAAGCAAGAAGGAGAGAAAAAAAAAGAAAAAATGAGACTTTTAAAAATATCAGCTAGCAAGGTAGCAATTAGCAAATTGATTTTTTTTTAAATACTGAGTAGAATAAATATTAAAAAAAAATCCTTTTTTTCCTGATGAACATGAAATAAGATTTCCTTCTTCTCCTAAAAAATATATGTATATACCTTAAATAAATCTGAATTGCTTTCTGATAACTAGATTTTCTTAGAGCAGATGAAAATTCTGCCTTTCCTAGTAGCAGAGCTTTTAGTGCTGTTTGGATACCTAGCTTCTAGAATACAAAGTAATATTTTATAAAGTTATGAATTACATATATTCTGTGATCCTACACAAGATAGCGTATTTCTACAACTCTAATTGTTAGTCTTCCAGTAAAAAAGATATGATACCTTTACCATCAGTCTGAACTGTGAGTATCTCCTTTGCTTTGTTGTCTGCAGTTTCCACAAGCAAAATGCAGTGAATATGGCACTAGTGTCTCCTGATATTTTCAACTTCACACTGCATGTGTCACAATGTCTACTTAAATTCTTAGAAATTGTGTGTCATATGTGAATTTAAGTATAATTTCATTTACTTTACACAGGGACATATTTTACTCCTCAGATTGCCAGCTGATGCAGAGGAAAGTTCCAAGCCCTGTAGCACTCTAGTGTACTCCAGTATCTAAATATGCTATTTGTTAATCTAGAGGTCCATGCCAGTAACAATGATAGCAAGCTTTTTAAGGGTAAATACGGACAGACAAGCTATCACTGTTGCCCTTCCTTCAGAGAAGTGTGTTGACTGTGAGGTGTCTTGACCTTTTTGCAAATTTGACCGCATGTTCTCCTATTTCTCCAAATACTACTAGCTGTAAATGTACTATTAAATATTGTGTTACAGAACAAATTATGTTCTTGGTGGAGAAAAAAAGCATAAGGGCAAGAAGGTAGAGAATGGCAATGAAGTAGGCAGATAATTTGTACTACTAGAGCCAATAAGGAAAAGGTGTTATTTAATTTATAGAAGAGCAGGCAAAGGAGACACAATTTGAGCATTTCAAACTAGTCAAATATCACTGAAAAATGAGAAGTTACTCTTACTGTCACCCAGGAAAGGAGAAGAAGAAAATGTGGTAAAGAGAGATTTAAGTTAGACATTAGAACAAACTTTTCAAAAAAAGGACAAAATCAAAAACAAAACTGGAGGAAACATCAAGAGGTCGTTTAATTCATCCTCTTCTATAAACCAGAGTCAACTATTCCTACCTTTTTCCAAGGAAATATTTGTCTATAGATTCAACAGTTATAGAGACTCACTTTGTTTGAAAGATTCTCCTAAAATGAAAAACGAGTATTTATAGACTCAGTTTTAAAGCCAGTGTTTCTTCTCTCAGCCAGTATGGATTGGAACAGTGCCTCCAGCTCATGCAACAGGCTTTTGCCTGTTTACCTTATCTCCTTCCAGTGTCTTTTTCTGGCTTAAATTCAGGCCTTTCATTCTTTTCTATTAGGTCAAGTTTTTTAGTCTTTAAATCTTTCTTACTGCTGTCTTCCAACTTTCTGCAAGTTGTCTGCAACTTTCTTGGAAGCAATACTCCAACTAAAGCTTCAATTCCGATCCAACTAAAGAATCTAGTACCTTGTAGCTAGGCAATCCCTCCCATTGCTTAATGGAACACTAAAGAAACAAAATAGACAAGTACTTATCAGGGATTACTAATGTATAAGTTGGTATTTCTTTACATGTAGGCAAAGACTCTCTCTCTTTCATCAGATTCTCTCTCAGCTATATTTTCTCTGATTCTGAAAATATAGCTTATATTTTTATTAACAAGGACTGTTCAAAGGGTATGATAGTAACAGTAGAAGTTACTGTCTGCAGTCTGTAATTTGTATATGCATTAAAAATTCTTTTTCATGTTAATATTATGTGTAGTGACATTAAGTAAAAGATGAAATGAGTTGAAATAAATGAAGAATTTGCTTCCTTGATCTAATAAACTGTTTCTCTTCTTCCCTAATTGTGTTTAAAAGGAAAATGCAATGGTAGCTATGGATATTTTCCTTAACTTTAGGTTATTTCCTTTCCTTTGGGTTATTTAACCCAAAGGTTTCCTGTGCAGCACAAGAAGTCTGGGACAATTCAGCCCCATCTTTTCAATTCTGTGCCCTGTCTTTTGCTTGTACACCCCCTTTCCTGCTTGGAGTCAAGTGCCAGGTACATGAGCAGTGACCTGCCAGTCCGTGGATGCCATCTGATGTCAGTAGGACATTTAAGAGGGAAGCAAGTCTGTAACCCTGACTGCCTTGTTAGTTAGGCATGTTGCAAGATATATTTACACGGATGTGAAACGCTTCAGTCTTACTAAGGACTTATTTGAAACCACCTCCATCTTGGGGAATCCCAACAGGGACTGCATTTAAAGGCTTGTTTTGTCCAAGATCCCTATTGAAGCCCTCTTGAGGTCCCTTCCAACCTTAGGCATTCTATGATTCTATGATTCTATGATATGCAGAGGCTTGATTAGAAAGTGAGTGAAATGGTTAGCAATTCAGAATGGTTAGAATAAATTGCAATTAAAAAACCTTATTATTTCCTTCTTTACAAAACCCATGCAGAATTGACTTGACATCACTGATAAGTAAGGCCCTAAAATTTAACTGAAGTATATAAATTCTGGTGTTTGTATTGCACACTGTATCATATTTTTCTCTCTCTTATACCCTTCCCCTTGTTTTGTACTTTTCCCGGCAGACTCACTTAAGAGCTTCTGAGTAAGATAAATGACAAAGACTAGAAGATATTTAGGGATGACTTACCTGGGCAAAAAAATCTTTGAAGATTGAATGACTGCATATTTTGTTATCCTGTTTAAACCATGATTCTCTTTTTATGCCAATATTTAACTTCTTCTGTCTAGGGAAGGGTTTCTCAGACAAAGCCCCAAAACTGCTTTCCAAATATTTGTTTTTTCATTCACAGACCCTATATAAAGCATTTCAAACAAAGCTGAGTGTAGTAGAAAGACTGGCAGTGTCTTCTAAGTATAAATACATTTTTAATTTGCATGGGATTAGTGTGAGTGAAAGAGTATAAGTAAATGTAGCCCTTCTAAAAGCAATTGATCTTCTGCTTTTTAAAAGTATAGCTAAGTTTCCTATGTTTTATTTTTACACTTTGCTGTGAAGACACAATATAGCCAAATAAAATAATGAGAAAAAAAATCTTTGAATGATGAAAACTTCGTATGTAGTTAAACACTAGACTCATTCTCAATAAAAGATTATAAAGAAATGAGTTTGTTGCTTCTCTTCTGAAAGCAACACACCTTCCTGTTGCTCTAGAATGATACGTGCAATTCCAGCTTGCACCCCTTCTCCCTAGGGAATGTCCTTCTGCTGCTCAGTTCTACCGCTGAACAGCAGAATAATAAATATGCTAAGTTTTTGTACAACTAATCTAAATGAAAATTTCATATTTGTAACAACGCTAGGTAGTAGTTTATGCTAAGAAAACAGTACATCATATTCCTGTTTACAAGACAGGAATATAATTTAGTTAAAGCTGATCTTAATGTCCTTAGAAATTCAAAGTCCTCAGGAGTTGTATCTCTAGAATGTTGCACTGCGATTGCTCTTGAGTCCTCCAGTGACTTTGCAATCAGCTTAAACTGTAGTGTTTCTCCTTCCTGAGGTTGACTTCAATTTAGAAGCACTGAATGATAATAAACTGTTACCTCTTTTCACACAACTTCATTGTTTTGATGGAGAGCAGAATGTTTCTGAAATCACTGTTTCTGTGCTTAAGGTAGAATTTATGAGGCCATGATTTACAGGCACCTCAAGGTATATTTTTATATGAAAGCTTACTCATTTCTGTGCAATTAAAATGGGAATATGTTTGCTCCCTTAGACTATACATTAATTCATATCTCTCTTTCCTAGGGCAAAGACTTTGTAGCTACAGCAATTTAATTTAACAACAGAAATTTTTTCACTTTATATGCCTCAGTCTTTTTCTTAAAAAAAAACCAAATAGCTAGTATGCAACCTGTTTTCTCTGTCTAACCTTGTGTTAAGATTGTGATGCCTTTAGAAATTTTTAGATTTTTTTTCTCCTAATTAAAAGGAAACTCTCCAGGTCTGTCAGAATGTGATTTTAAGACAGAATCATTAATTTATGGCACTGCAAAATACTCTAATATAGGAGATATATGTAGATAATCATAGAAGATAAACACAGATAAACTGTGTTTTTTGTTAGTCTTTTCCTGGGAGTTTTAACAAAATAAAAGAGTTACTGTGTGTCATCTTGCAGAGTGGAAGTTGAAACAGAGAAAATGTTCATATTGCCTTAAGCTAAACATACGGAGCATGGAAAATTACAGAAAGTGATATCCCCCTGCAATCTGCTATTTGGTAGGTGTTCATTTTGAAAAGGTGTTGTATGTGGTTATCACAGTGCACCTTTCCTACTGACCTTCACAGTTATTTAAAAATGATTCTGAGCAGCATCATAGGGATTTGAATGAAATTTGAGTCCTTTCCTTGCACCAGGGACAGAACCACTGATCCCTATAATTGTTATATAGGAGAATATTTGAGTCTGATCCTGTTCTTGCTTCCCTCGAGTGAATGCAAAATAAAGGGTTTGTATAAAACTGTTTCCTTTTAAGAGGATGCTTTTCATCTGCTGGGTCTAGAAAGATGGTTAGCCAAATTCTAATACATATGTTGATTCAATTTCCAACTGATATTGCTGAATATCAATTATTAGTGGGATAACAAATTTTTGGAGGAAACAAAACAATATGGATTTTTTGCTGGTGCAGTGTGATCCCTGGAAAGTATGAAAAGATACCATGGTAGCAGAGCCATTACTTTCCTTCACTGAAGTTCACATTCTTTGGTGCATAGTGGAAACTTCTGCTCAAAAATCATATGATTTACTAACAACAACCCAAATGATTTGCTCATGGAGCTGGCCAGTTATAGTCCTTAATTTTTGAATAGGAATATATGAAATACTTGAAATCACCAATATGAAATGAGTCAGTAGTGTCAATCCAACACTTTAAATGGGTACCTGCCTGGTAGCACTATCTGGAAATCTCATTGGCATAAATGATTTTGCATGGTTGTAAGTCCAGTTCTTTGAAATCATAAACTTAAGTGACTTCATTAACCTAAGTGATATTTATGAATTCAAATATGAATGAAGTCTAATCTAGACTGAACTCCCAAGAAATCCTACAGAGAGTTCTTTTGACTCCATGAAATGGAGTAACTTGTGTGGATAATAACATGTTGAGAACTAATTTTCAAGAAATACAGGGGGTTTTCAACTACTTTATAAGTTTTAAATTGAAAATCATGTCACGGGATATGTAAAATAAAATACTAAGACTCTATTCAAGAGTATTTTCAGCACAAATTCAATCTAAAGTTCATAAACCAAAGAAATCTATCTGTAAAATGTACTACAATCTTGGCCTTTTTAGTCAGGTGATGTGTCAAAGTAAACTTAATAAATCTTCATCCCATAGATCTTTGTGAATCAAGTTCTTGAAAGTTTTCCTCTCATAAATCAGTTATTTTTTATCTTTAGTGGGCACAATTCATAAATTGCAAGATTCAACTTTGGCTTTTTAGTGGCTCTCCTGTAAACAATTGTATTACATTTTGATACATGTTTAGGATTGTGTGGGAAAACAGTTTGAAATTTCTCCTAACTCCCTTTGTACCGTCACAGCTCATTTAAAAGCTAAGACATTAGTACCTATTAAATCATAGCTTCTAGTGCAAAGTCTTATGGATCTTTAATGATAGCTTTTTGGCTGTGACTCTAATGAAATCTGACACTGGTAATTGTAAATATTTTGTAATAAACCTAGTCATGATCTTTTGTTTCCTAATGTGCTTAGCATCTGGATTACAAAAGTGCTAGCAGATTGATAATTTCTGCCAGTTGGAAGAATACACAAGAAAATACAGACTTTTTCCAGAGGGCAGGGACAGAAAGAGTGCGGGTGTCTACTGAGCTCTTACATTTGGGTATAGTTGTGGGTCAGGTTACACAACAGACTTTCCTGAATATACTATTTAGTTAGGGTTAGTCTGCTTCTCCTTTTCCAAAGGTGAGATCTCTTCTCTGGACTGGGTATGTGCTTGGCAGTGCCTTACTCTCCTAAGTAGTGGGATGAGCCAAGAATCCCAACATAGCTTAGTTTTTTTTTTTCTCCCTTCCTTACTGGAATAGAAAAAGCAGGGGAAACCATGTCTGCTTCAAGGATCATACAAGCACATCCTCAAGGCACAACCATAAACACTCATGACAAATTCTAGAAAATCAGGACTGCTTATAAATGGGCAAGGTATGAGGCTTTATTATGATTTCAAATCAGGAGTACTGGAGAATGATGGAGAGGTGGTTATCCAGGTTTTAATTTTTTCTTCTTACTTTTTTCTTAGTTCTTTCTTACCCTTTTTTTTTTTTTTCCCTATTTTAAGCAGGATATTGAGAATCTGACATAATTCCAGAAGCCAGTAATTTTAAGACACAGCTAGCTCTGTTTGCATGAGGGTGCTCTAAAATATATGCTGGTAGATAAATAAATAAATAAATAAATGATTAGGCACACTTTAAATGCTGTGTTTTCATCTCAAGCAGATTAAAAAGAGTTAAAACAAATGCTCAAGGGAAAGGTTTTTTTTTATTGTTTGTATCTTTTAGACTTGAAGACTTGGCAAACCTGCTGTGTAACTATGTCTGGTTCCTGGAAAATAGCTTTTTCCTTTTTATTAGTCTAACTCAGCCACTGATTTATTGAGCAAGAGAAGGATAAGGCAGCTTTAGCTTTTCCATTAACACCAGCTGGGACCTACACCACATAATGTTGTGTGAATGCACAGCTTCATCCCATTACATCAGAGCTGCAACAACCCACAACCTTTGCCGCTAGCATCATAACTTTCTGGAAGCTATTTATACCAGATTTAGCACTAATGTTTTTCTTTAGTTTTCTGTATATTCCTCTTCTCAGTGCCATTTATTTGTAGGAAACAATACAGATAATTTACCTTCTTTGAGGTAGAAGTCTGAGAAAAGGTAAAGGAAAAATGTTTCACTTTGCTGAATTTTAAAAAGCCTACTATGAAAAACATCTGTTAATGAAGTAGCCAGTTCAACAGCAAATCTAGGGAAATAAATGCCTATAATAGAACACAACTGTTTTAGTGTCCACGTACTTATCTTACTATAATCTGTCTCTACATTACTTTTACATGAATACACTTTGTTGGCTTTTCATATTATTGTGCATTCTAAAAAAGCTGTTTAAAATATTCTTATCAACTTCAGCTTCTGAGCACTGGATCCAACTAACTAACTGTTGGATCCAGTGCTCAGAAGCTTTTGTTAGTGAAACTGAGCCCATCTTCAGTGACTTTTTATTGCATCCGGAAAATCCCCTGACAGTAATGTAGTTCTCCAGAAGCTCTCATGTTTTGCAGCTTTCTATTTCTCAGGCATTTTCTGTTACAGGGAAAGCAAGTTTTCTTTGGATGCTTTTTCATCATCAACAAAATGAAGAAGCACTGTTACAGGCCACTGCCAAAGGGTTTTCTCCTTAATGGAGGGATGATGTGTAATTTGCCTTCTTGCTCCAGATAATGCGGTGGGAGAAAAAAACCTCCATTTCCATATGATAATTTACTTAATTTCAACAGTAGAAGCCCATGCTTATCAGTATTTCGAGAGAAAAAAAAAAAAAAAAAGAAGGATTTATCCTCAAAGAGAAATCACTGCAGGTAATCCCTAGTTAAATTTTTTTAATTGTTAAATCCAGCTAGTGCTGAGAGATGGGAGGTGTCACAGAAGCAGAGAGCAAGTTTGCAGCATGTCATTTCTCTGCTCTGATAAGACCCATTAAAGAAACCTGATGTACAGTCATTGAATCTTTAGCAGAGTAGGTCACTTCTAGGCTTTTTAGTCCAGTCCCTGCACTGTTCTATTTGTTATCTTGAAGATAAGAAGCCAGAAACAAATGAAGTCTTGAATAAAATGACATTTAATAAGGAGATAAAGTAAGCTTTAGTCTTTTAAAACTTATCTTGAGTTGTATGATGCATTTTATCTGTCACCTTATTGTAAGCTTTACATTACATATTATGAGCTTTTTACTTTCTACTCTTCGGTCTCTTTAAGCAGATACTTTACACTTACCTTGCTGTTCCTAATAGTTTAACACCGTAAATTAGCAAGTCTTGTCAATTAGTAACAGTAGACAGTAAAACAGGTTAGCAGTTTCAGGCTATGTCTGGGCTGCCTTGATAGGCTCTGCAGTCCAGTCAAATGAGGTGGATTCTCTTATGTTCAAATTTTTACAGGTTGTAAGAAACAGTTTGCATCTGTAAGAGTTATCCCAGTCACAAGATTGCCTCGGATAAGAATCCTTTGATCACTTTTTGCACTTTGCCAGAACTGGTCTTACTTGTATTCTCCCTACTCTGATCCACCTATCTTAGGCACTTTTGAGACTACACCAGAACACCCTTAGTGGTCATTCCCAGCATTTCCGTGGCTTTTGTTTCATTCTCACTTTGCTTCCACACTTGCTTTTGCTGTCACTCATGAAGCTTAGAAACAGAGGACCATTTGGCATCTTCTGTGACACGTGTATTAGGATATATGAAACTTTGCCCAGCAGTCTTCTCTCTGTCTAGAGCAACAGGCAGGGACATCTCAGCTAGATTTGCCCGTTCTCATTTTCTTCTTTTTCTTTTTTTTTTTTTAATTGACCTCTTGTCTTGGAAAGGGAGACCGGTACAGAGGAGGGTCAGCCTCACAGCTTCCTTTGCTTCCAAGATGAACAGTAGCAAACACAAACCCCTGAAGCAGAACACTGCCTTCTCAGACACTGCCTGTCTGCGGGCAGGGTGCTCCGTCTGAGGAAGCAGGTGGGTCTGATGTTTCAGAGGGTGTTCGGGAGCCCTTAGATCCTTGCTGGAGTCTCAGCAACTCGCTGTCTCTCCCCTGGGCTTCAGAAAGGTTTATAATATGTGTAGGAACTGAATTCCCACTGTGAAGCTTATCTTTTTATTTTCCAGACACTATATGCACATATAGTAAATAAGAAAAATAACACATTACAGCATGACATCAAGTTTTCGTTTTTCTACTTTTCCATTTTCTTTAGCTACATTTTTTCTGGTCTTAGCTTTCCACACAGAACTTTGAGATGGTTGTTGCCGTGTCTCTAATAAGATGGAGCTAATCAGTCAAGACAAAAATCACTATAGTAAATGATAATGGGAAAAGCACTCATTTGTGTTCTTTCATTATGTCTCCTGGGGTATTCATTTAAAACCACTGAATCTAACTCGGAGCACAGTGCAATTCAAGCCTGCTCCTGTTTCATGCTGAGCTCAGATTTCAGGGAATCATAATGGTAAATCAACTTGAGGTTAAAGGTAAAATGGTAAGTGTCATGAGGAGGAAAGATTGGTAAGGCAATATTGTCATGCATTTATTAGATGGATGTTAAGTTAGCTTGTTTAAGTAAATGATGAGGGAAGTAACTAAATTAACCTATGCCTAGTAACTTCCTCACTTCCTTCAGCAGTGAGTTTACAGGAAGGAATATCATCTCTTCTGACATAGGTCCCAGATCATTTATATCTTTAGAGACAGTCTTTAAAAAATCTTGTTTCTGAATTTCTTCACTGTCTGCCAGTGAAGAGGAAAGAGGTATATTGTAAGATGTGTATACTTTTTTTTTTACTATACCATAGTCCACTAGTTAGTACTGCCTTAGATCTAAGTCCCTGCCTTTTTGCTATTGCTGTAACTCTGAATGAGCCTGTGGTGATAAAGAAATCAATAGGCAAAGGAAGGTATGGAAAAGAGATGCAATGTCTTGGACCAGGGAGATGCAGGGGAAAAGGAGACTGGTCACTGCTGTATTAGAACCCAATAATGGGATGCACTGAAGAAGAATGGAGGAGACAACAAAAAAGCTCTGAGCTTTGTGTAATAGGCTAAATTAAATATCATTAATTAGAGCTTCTTCTAGGTTGAATCTGAACTCTCCATCTAAAACCATATGTCAGGCAGACAGTGGGAGAGAAACAAGTGACTTTTAGATCCTAATCACAATATCTCAGTTAATTACCTTAATTAATTGATGGTCACAGAAACCATTAGTAGAAGTGCTGGATCCGGTACTAAATCCAGAAACTGAGTGATCTGTTCCGACAGAAATTTGCTCCCGTGAAAGAGCAGCATCCAGCTGGACAATACCTAGCTTCATTTTCCCAATATCAGCATCCTGCTTCTTGGTTATGGCTTATAAAATGAACATATGATACTTTGTGTCCTAGACACTTTATGTCCAAGTTCATATCATCATTTCATTGTCTTGCATTCAGATTTTATCATATTGACATGATTTTGGAAAATGTTTTGAAAATACAGATTTCTTTTTATTATATCATTGTAAATTTTCCTTTTCTTTTTTGTCATTTATATTTAGCAGCCTAAAATGTAAGAGTCTGAAAAAAGAAATGTAGGGCTTAAGTGGCAAATAAGTTTAGAATTAAATTTTGTTTTTCTTAGCTAATATGAAAAAGCTTTTGGCTGTATTACATGTGCTGAGAGACAACTATCAGATATTGTTCTATGGGAATTAGCAATCCGCTGAAAAAACATTCTGATTTAATAGAGATGGATAGGACAAACTCTAAGTTTTTAGTTTATGAGTATTTTAAAATTTTCTCACATACTGCTTGAAATTTTAGTTCTTTTGGCTAAGAAATGAAATTATGTGTAAAAGACTTCAATTTCAAAACCTCACAGTTGTCATTAAAGAGAATGCTAGAATTAAATGTTTGATTAAATTTTAGTATTAACAATAAAAAAAATGATGACTTAATATCTTGCAATATGACATAAAAATAACAATGAATGAAATGGGAAATAAAATGTAATTGGATATGTTCTAGACAGGCCCATTTCTGTAGTCATTAATAATGTCTGCGGAATAAATCTGTTTATTTATTATGTACACACATATGTACAAAAAGCCCAGAGATTTATTTCTTTAGCAATGTTTTGGGGTAATTGTTTTAGCATGTTGTGTAAGCTCTGTAATCCATCATGGAATTTTAGAAAAGAGTAATAGAAATCACAAAATGTTTTTCTGCATCTTATGTGTGTTGTCATAAAGTGAAGTGCATTGTGCTCAAGTAAAGCTCACTAAGCTGCTTGGGAATTTATTCTTTAGCTGACAATTTCTTTTAATGTTCCATGTTTTAAAGACAATTCAATTTTTGTAATACCAGACTATGGGTGAATGTCTCCATGTACAACTTCAGAAATATTTCATTGAGGAACATGTCAGTTTTGAATCAAAGCAAATAAATTATTCGTATATTTTTACTTTGCTAAAAACATTCTTTCGATTAACTGAACAAATTGAGTTGAATATTTTGCTAGATTATAATGTAAATTGATTATTACATTATTCAATGTGATTTGTGCAAAGACTATTACATTTCATTTTTTATATACTGATTGGGTGTAATTTTCATCCTAGAGTTCAGCAAATTTTAAAATTAGCTTAGTCTGCCTTGAAATACTTTACAAAAAGAAAAATGATTTTCACACTATGGTATTTTGATGTTGTTTATTTTGGAGTTAGTTGTATTATTTGAGTTCACACTGAGCAATACTTACCCAGTGGGATCAATTAATTAAGGACTACCCAGCTCAGAGCTCCAAAAGTGAGAATTTTATTTAGCACAAATAGAAATCTAATTCAATAGAAATCAAACCATCCAGTAAGATCTTAAAAACGTTTGAAACTGGAAATGTTTGAGAACAAAAATGCATTTGTTATTTATGACAAACCTAGTTGAGACAAAGATTTAAAGCAAGTTTTGACAAGTTAGTGCTGAGGAGACACTTGTTCCTATGTTAGGTGCTTGTTGGGTAATACACTGAAACGGGCATGAAGTGCAAGAGTAACAAGTAAAGTTATATTTGGGAAAATGGCTCTTTCTGCATTGTCCTAGCTCAGAGGATACTTTGCTGTGTAATCCATACTTATGAAGGCCTGGATGCTAACATTAGGAAATTTTGTAAATGAAAATATTTAAAATTTGTATTTGTGATAGTAATACTATGAAGATTTAAGTGGATCCTTGAAGGATAAGGAAGGTGCAATTAGAAAACCTGAACGGAACGAAAATTTGCCCTTACACTTAAAGGCTGTATCTAAGCCTCCCTCTTTTACTGGCAGTGCATACAAAAGAATGATTTGTTCAAACTCTTCCCTTTAATTAATGTCCAAGTATTAATAACTGGGTACCTAACTAGTCTAGCCACAACGCCATTACATTTCAAAAAATGTGAGTGTTCAAATCTCATACCAATGACAATTCAAATGCAAACACCTGGTTTCTGGGCGATGCAGGCGATGGACCCGTGTAACTTTCCTGTTCTTGCCTTTTTCCAACTTTTCTCTTCTGAACTCCAGAAATGAGGGCAGCCCTGCCATGCTGTTCATGCTCCAAGGACGAATTTGACAGGTATCCTCCGGCTTTTTTAGCGTCCTTCAGAACCATGATTGACACTGAATTTAAAATTCAGTGTCTCTGGGCTTTTGCAATTCTGAATTTAGAACTGGGCCAATGATTCTCAGTCCAAACCTCTGCATACTTAGAAGCGAATGGGCATGACCACAAGCAAATGAAGAAATATGCAGCTGTGTACCTAGTGGGCCTCATAGTCTCATATTTTCACAGTAGTCATTTTTTGAGGAATTTTTGTCTCTGCTTTGTATTCACTCTTAAAATGTGAGTACTGCAAGCAAAAGTGATGTTGGAAAGTTTGGAAATGGAATTGGAATGTTAAGGCCTGGGAAACTGGTTGATTTATTGTGTTTATAATTAGTTTTGATGGCCTCAGGAATATGGATTTCCTACAGAAAGTAAATCATTGTGATGACTGAGCTGCTGATTTAAATGCCATAAAAGATCTTCCTACTCATGTGATTTTAACTATCCTTCCCTCATGATTTTCTGAGTTCCCTTTACAAGATTTAAAATAAAGGAATAATTCCTTTGAGCAGCAGAGGGCAGCAATATACTTTATATATTTATATACTTTATAATGACCTAATTGTGAGACTGTTTGCAAAATTCTATTTCAGTTCCAAACTGGCATGAGGGGTGGATAATACTGTGTCATTATCATGAGCATGTATTTATGGAAAAAAATGTATTGATATGGAAACAGCAGCTGGCAAAATATATCCCATTTTCATTGTGCTCATGCATAGGAACATTTATTTTAAAATATTTTAATTGTCTGTCGATATAAAAGTTACCAAGATTTATTTTTTCCTTTACTATTTTTAAGTCATCCTTTTGGGTTGTGTTCACATTAATTTATAAATTCACTGTACAGTTTCTGCGCTTTTATTGGACAGTATTTAAATACTTGTAGCAAAATCTTAGCCCCATGGAAGTCAATATGAGCCTTTCCTCTGACTCAAGTGAAGCCAGGTTTTCTTCATTTTTGTGTCATACATATGAATTGCTCAGTAAAAGGAGACTAAGGAGACTGGCTGCCCAAAATACTCTGCATAAGTCCTGTTTTCTAATGATAATTGCAGTGTTGTAACTATTTGAGCTTAAATGTCACATATTGGATGTCTAATTATTATTCAGGCACAGTAGTTGTTTTGATCTGTTTTGAAACTTAAAGCAAAATTCCTGAGTTCTTTACAGGGAATAGGGAAAAAACAAAATCTTCTCCCCATGTAGAAAAACAATCCTTGTTTTTTGGTTTCTGATCCCGGGGTCTTTTCTGTAATCTTCTGGTCTTTGGCTAGGCAGGAAGGCTGAGAACCTCAGCTTCTCCCTTTCTGGAGAGCACCCTAACAACTCCCTTAGTTTTGTGGTCCCTCCTCTTGTCCTCTGTTTCTGTCTCTGTGACTTTTGCATTTTTGTTTGTGTGGTGACTCTCTAAAAATGTGACAACCATTCTTTGCTCTCATGTTTTTTTGGCTGATCCTGAAAATTAAAGAAATATGTATATACACCATTTCAGTCCCACTTCCTTCATAATATCATAGTTCAGTTGTAACCAACACCACTCTCCTGTCTCTTCTGGAAGGCAAGCATGATTGCTCTGATTGATTGATCCAGTGCTGTGTACAGGTTGTGCATACACCAGCATCATCGTTCAATTTGGGACGGTGATTCCACAGTGAATCTTCCGTTCGTTCCTACTAGTACATGGAGCAGTCTCAGAGTTTGCAAACAGGATTACTTTCAGCTGAAAGAAAATCAGATGATGTGGTCCAAGCAGTAATGAATATTCAGTCCTGGGATGCTGGTCCCAAATAAGAGCTCTGTGAAATGTGCGTATGAACAAGAGGTCCTTGGCACCAACTCCTCTGCCATATGGACCTGCCCTTACTTTACCACACTGAGGCTGCTGCAGGTAGGGGAGTTCAGCCTCCCTCATGCCTCTTGGTGGGAGCTCACATTTATCTGCCTGCCCTGTAAGAGGGCCTGAATGTGGGTATGCAGGAAGCGCTGGGGTGCTGCTAGGGAACACGAGGCCGCAGGGCTGGGGAGTAAGCCAGAGGATTTCTCTTATTCTACATCCAACACGACTGCACTAGCTCTCCCCTTTTTGGGATATTAGGATTTTTTTTTTTTTTGCTTCATTTTTTTTCTACATGGAAAAAAACAGGAACAATCATGTTACAGACTTTTTAAAAAATAAATTCACTCCTATTTGCCAAGAACTGAGGTCCTATCATGATGAGATCTGTCAAAAGACTAATGAGGAAAATATTATTCTTTTTCTTCAACACAGCTCTTGAATAGTGTGCAACAAATTAGTTGTGAGACCACAAACTGGAAAAAGAAGAGAAAAGAAAATATTTAATAGTGCTTCATTAAATAAGTGCCATTCTTTCTGCAAACTTAACGAAAAAGTATAATTAAAGATCATATCAACATTCATATGCACAAAGCAGCTGGCTTAGAGTTTTATGGGAAATTCATGGCATTTCAGCACACAAATGTTTGATTCTGCAACGTGACTTATTCTATTTCGACAAATTGTCTTAGTATGGTGCGCTCAAATTAGGAACGGAACAAGATCAATTTTAATTAAATTGCAATTCTCACCCCTTAATTATTTAATTTGATCTAATTATTTGGACAATTATTAAAATAAAATACCAGAATTATTTTATGAATCAGTTGTTATGACTAACCATGATTTCCGTAGATATTGTCACCATATTCTCTGCATTGATCCAATATTAGTATTACTTTGCTAGGTATAATAGGGTGATAGAATGAGAGACAGACCCTGAATTGTTGAGGTCACTATCTTTACAAGAACAGGGACCAAATGAAAACATGTGGAGCCTGCAAATGTCATGTTAATTTCTTCAGTGGCTTTTGGTTTTAGACATATTTTAAGGTAGAGTTTTGCAGAGAAAGATTCAGCTAAAAAGAAATTAAATTCATAAAGACTAGAAATAGATGTGCAAACTAAATGTTGGATAATGGAGAAAGGGGGAAAGATTGTGGGAATGGGGGCAGATAGCCCCAAATGGGGGGAGAATTAAAATTACAGAGGAAAAGTTTTCATTCAGCATCTTCTGTGAATTAGCTGCCTAAGTGGCTTTTGCATTACTTTCACCAATCTCCAAACTTGGATTAACATTTAATTTCAAATTTTTTAGTTTAGGTTATAAAAGAACAAATTCACTTCAAAAGAAAGATGAAATTACTGGAAAATGTCCACATTTTCCTATAGTCAGGTTCTAGTGCCGGAGCTCGTGTGTAAATGTACATATTCATGTGTATTTATGGACATGCACGATTTGATATAACCACATCATGGATCATGGATGATTAGACTTGGAAACCTGTATTTTCACCTTATTTTTCAGTTTTCCTGTTGCTCAGGCATTGTTTAAACACACAGGCCTGTGTCTGCTCTGTTGCTGTTCTATTTTATCTGAAGTTTGAACAACAGGGTTGTTTGCTGAGATCATGGGCAGAAAGAAATCAGGGCTGAAGCAAGGACTGCGGCAGCACCTCAGCTCCTGAGCCCTGGCCTAACCAGTCTGGCTGCCGTAGGAAACTGGACTGGACCTAAAAGGAGCCAAGGCCGTACCTGCCCGCACTCCTCCCTCTTTTACTTGTTTGCTTTTTCACCTAGCTGGACACTTTTGAGGTTCAGCCAGAAATAGAAATGTCAGACTACAATTGCAGGGCCATCTGCTTGCTCTTTGCTGCCTTGGAAATACAATACAAAGCAATTTAAACGTGTCGCTGAGTTTTTAAATGAGATTTTCTCAGCATTTTTCTCCTTTTTTTTTCCTGACCAGAGTGCCCTTGTGGTCTAAATATGCATCTGAGTGTTATTAGTGTTATGCTACAGGAAGGAAACCCAAAGCTTTAGAAGTTTAAGTTAGTCCAGTCTGATTAGATGTTTTGTTGTTGTTGTTCATGTATTCAGATAATGTTACAAGGCAGTGGAGTAAGAGGTTTCTTTTTCCCATCTGCCAAAAAGGACTGGTGATGATGAGAAGAAAGTTTCAGTAATTTCAATAAGACTCATAGAGTTTAAGTCTCATGATTCGTGATGTATTTGAACATCAGTGAATAATCAGTTCTGTTCATCTCCTGGGTCAGAAAGAAATACAATTGAAAAGAGTTATCAGAAAAATTAGTATTGACCTATTCTTGCATTCTACCAGAGCAAACTCCAGCTATTTAATTGTGATTACATAGTAGATCCATAATATATTTTCTTTTTCTTTTTTTTTTCAGCCAACCAGGATGTCGACTTTCATTGACAAAATGAGTTTAAAATGTGTTCCATGAAAATATTGAATAAAAAAATTGGTTCTGTGTTCAGGATTTACTTCTTGAGTCACCAAAATCTAAGAAAAATATCTTTGTAATTTTATCAGGAAGAACCTCCTTTTTGTAAAATTTCGGAGTCAAAAATATGTTTCTCATACAGACTTTGTCCAGCACTGCTTATTTACCAGAGCATGTCATAACAGCAAACATGCTAAAGAAAGTTTAATTGCACAGTTTCCATTGATCACTGATCTGTCCTTTTGCTATCCTGTTCTGCAGGATAAAATAGTCAGACCTTGAGACCTAAAAAAGGTATTATTTGAATTTGATAATCAGATCAAAATTATACAGAACAATAAAAGCATGTTTATGCTTTTTTATTCAACACCAAAACTTAATGAATTTGATTTGATTATACTTATTTATATGCCATGAATATAAAGAAAATAAGCATGTGTATATGAACTGAAATTAAGAAGTATAAACATTAAAGCCTACAATATAATATCTCATAAGCAAATATTTTATAGGAACAAAGTATATGGGAAAGTCTAACAGGTTGCAGTAAAAACTTACTATTAAGAGTAACTTTCACTATGAATCTCACTATTTACAATGTATTACATGTCTGGAAATTAAATTGCTGGAAATTGTATGGTATTGTTTTTAAAGTTTATTGCGATGTAGTCCTGCTTGCTCCTCTGTAGTTCATGTGCCATATTTCTGAGCTATAGCTTTGCTTGATGATTTTTCTTAAGTCATTAGGAAATGGAATTCTTTTGTAGCCTTCATAAAAAATGAAAGTAGGCTACAGGAATAAGAGACTACTATAAAGTTCTAGATAATTTTCTACCTTCATTCTCTTACGTATATACACACAGTACATGATCCATATATTCAGTTGATAAAAAAGGAATTAATATAATCCTAGAAGACGTTTCAGAGGTGGTAGATTGGCATCAGTAACTGAAAAGTAGAGTAATTGTAAATTGAAAACCAATACTGTAG
The DNA here is from genome assembly GCA_034781795.1 of Crypturellus tataupa. Taxonomy (NCBI): domain Eukaryota; kingdom Metazoa; phylum Chordata; class Aves; order Tinamiformes; family Tinamidae; genus Crypturellus; species Crypturellus tataupa. Next base: position 2,720,458 of record JAWLRI010000923.1, on the reverse strand, counting down.
TTTACTGAGAAGGACTGCAAAGAAGACCTTGCAAGTTGTATTTGCATTGATTTAGTGAGAATGACACTGTACTCCCTATTAATTAAAGAATAAATTGTCATTTTACGTATATGTCATGCTATATTGGCAAAGCCAGAGTTAGCAGTTGTAGTTTTCATAATTGGATTGCTTTCTCGTTATCCTCAGCTGGTACAGGAAAACAGCTTTTTACATTCATCACACAGTTAAGTAAACTCATCCAAAATGTAAAGTTATAGTAGGTACAATTTCTAGATTTATGATAACTACTTGTTCACATTAAATACACTGAACAGAAAATATAGTTTAAAGAAAAGTAAAACAAAACATGTCCATATCTAGTTCTGATAAATGAACTCCTTGTGAAATGAAGACTGCCCTGACAGTCAGAAAATGGGAGATATTTGGATCAAAGATCAGTATGTCAATCTACAGTCTTGTTTTACTACACAGAATGTAGTAACATTCCTATTTCTGTCTATGTTTTATTAAGAACAATCTAACATCAGCATCTCCGCTGTGCACACTGTGACAATGCATTACAGATGTAGTTTCTCTACAATCAATGTCTTTTTTAAAATATATTAGTAGAAAGAAAACTGTGATGATATCCATCTACGTGCTCACATAAATTGTTTATAATTTTTTCATAACTATTACTATAGACTATTATATTAAGTGTATATAATTATGTATAGCTAGTGGTAGATTATATATTTCTTATTAATTATATGTTTGTTGATAAATACAGTTAAACTATTACAAAATCTGTGATTTTTGTATCTTATTCTCCATGGAGCTGTCTGAAAATAAATACTATTCTTTGTAAATGATATTTTGCATAGTATCTGATTAGTGGATAGAGAAAACAGTAAAATAATTATTTTCTTTTACATTTTTTCTAGCTTATCCTTTATCCTCCACATACTTTTTCTTAATCTTCTTTACAAACTGCCCTTCACTTCTGTTTTTATTTCATGTTTTACTTCTTCCTTGCAGCTGTAACACAAAAGAATGAACAAACCACAGTGGTTTACTTTAATCTTCAGCCTATTAAATCCTGCACTTGAAGGTCAAATTTAAGCAGAGGCAAATCTATGCTTCTTTAATAAACTTTAATTCTACAAATAAAATGTGATGGCAACTGAATTGTAATAGAATTCATTTTAGAATTTCTTCCTTCGTCATCTGGTAAATATTGGTTGAAGGGAGGATAATGAGAATCTAAAGTTACTTGTTCCCTTGAGCGAAGGCATCGTTTTCCTATGGCTTTGTTAGAATGTTACAAGCAGAGACCTGGTAAAACAGAGTAAAACTATGAGCTTAGAGCAGCAAAAGTTCAGAGAAGGGTAATAGAAATGATTAGCAATATGAACAAGCTTTCAGTTTAAAACAAGAAGCTTTAAGCTTTCAGTTTAAAGCAAAATAAAATGTTTACATTAAATTTCAGAAGGGAGCTTCTAAAATTCTTAATGGTTAGTAGGACAACATTGCCAGGTTTATCTTTTTAAATTAAGACTTCGTTACTTTCTAGAAAAGTTGAAGAAGTTTGAGTTTAATAAAAAATGATTGGGTGCAATTATATAGTCTTATGTTGTGTGCTAGAACACACTACAGAAGTGTAATCGATAATTCCGATCATAAAGCTATGGAAAAGAGAGAGTAAAACAACGATGCTTTTAAAAGCAAATTCTGTCTATCACAGAGGCAGAATGTGGGGGAAGTAGTACAGTAAAATTCTGAAAAGGTGTTGAAAAACTTTTAAACTTTCGAATCTATCTCAGATATATTTCTAAAAGAGAGGGATTAAACTGAGATCAAGTTTGCAAAGATAAATTAACAACAAAAAAAAGAAAATATTCTCAACCTAAAAATTTGCTTTTCAAAGTCAAAGAAATCAGTGGGAGACCAATGTTGAGCGTGTTGGGGGTTTCTTTGTGCGTGTGGGCTCTGCTATTCCCTTAACCTAGTGATTTTTCATGGGAGAGGGAGATATCGTTCCTGCAATAGTAGCATGTTCTCTACTACCTGAAGCAGATGCAGCAGGGGTTGTATTAGACAAATCAGGGGCACCTGTTTCCTCCAGCTGAACTAAAATTTCTCCCATGCTGCACCTGAGCTGGGGTAGTGGTTGCAGTGGGGTTTTGTTCTGGTGTCTTCAGCAGCTTCACTATCTTCATGGTTTCTATGGGTTTAGCACTATGCTGGAAGCAGTTGTGAGTCCCTCAGCTCTAGCGGTGAGTGAAGGAGGGAGCTGGGCTGAGGAGGCTGGAGCGGTGGCTGATGGCTGTGTTGTGGAGGCTCGAGATACTGCATGGGACTAGAAATCTGCTGAGGTTTGTGGGTCTTCTTGGCTTCTCCAAGTTACTCTTGTACTTTCTTGGTCTGGAGGTAAATATTTTGGCTGTTTAATGTTATGTACAAGCTTACATAATGCTTTTTCCATAAGTCAGAGAGCCCAAATGTTTGTTTATATACTGAAGCCAAATCTAAATCAAGTCTATTTTAAAAGGGTAAAATTAAAGTTCAGCAAGCCTCTAAGCAGACTTTTAATACACGCTTTGGTTAGGACATGAAGCTACTTAAATTATAAATGGGTGATGTCTTTTTAAGTGGCTGTTTTCCACTGAGAGTTGTTATGGGAAAGCGTATGTACCCTTGTTATGTAGTAATTGCCAAGTAAAATGTAGATGAGATAAACATGACTCTTTGGAAGCACTTTAAAGATGTTGGGGGCCATTACCAGTCCTGGAGATGCTGGCACGTGAACAGTCTGCAGGGAGAAGCTGCTTGATGCTAGGAAGCAGCAATCATTGCACATGTGTTGGGGAACAACCTAATGTGCACAGAGCAGAGAAGCAGCGAGGTAAAATCCGTGTGAGGAGGCCTTGTGATTGCTGATGGTGACGCTGCTATGTCTGTAAAGAGGATGAGGAATTTGAGTACAAGACATCAGTGAGTTGAAAAGGGCAAGCTTGAAGCATCTGGTGGACTTCAGAGGCAAAAGGTAATAAAACACTTCATCTAAGGATGAAAATATCTTATTCTTACTGAATGCCTAGATGGCATGAAGTCCATTGATAACCAGTGGCAGAATTAGTATCATTTTGAATATTTTATAGTTGTGTTTGAATGTGGTGTTTAGGGACTTGATCTGTGTGTGTTTGAAGTGTTTCAGTGTGTTTAAATCTCCTGCACAGATCTTGTAGTAAAAATGTTCACCAGAGTCTCTGTTTGCCTTTGGTAGCTTTGAAATGAGGGTTGTTTTCCCTCACTCTTTGAGATATTCCAAAAAGATTAAAAAAGATGACTTTCTGCCTGTCCTTGTCAGATCCACATTTGTATAAGCTTTCTCCCATTACGTGTGTGTTAAAAATAAATACACAGATATGCTTATGAGTTTGGTTTAATGTCATTCACTTAATCTTGCTACGTTAGAGGGTTTACTTCTTCATTGTTTTTGTGCGATTGATTCTGGTAGAGCTGTTATCCAGTGTTGCCAGATTTATTTCAGGTATTCTTGGGACTAAATTTTCTGTAATATACATGCCTGTTAGGATAAGGATCAGTACTATATATTTCGAGTCTGGATATTGTTTGATATTCCTCTTTTTTACAAACTCTGTAATTATATATAAAATGTGAAGAAAGGTGTGAAAATTAAATCTGTTTTTTACTAAAATAACCTATTTTCTGTAGAGTAGAAAGCTGTTCTTACAGGCATTGAGACTTCCGTTCGAATGCTAGTCTTCCTGCACCAATTTGGAGTTTTGGGTAGCAAGAAAGTAACTACTTGGCTGGAGAGTATCTTTTAGAATTTAAATGAACAAAATTAATTTGCTGACCAGAAAAGACTTTAGCTATTGGTCACGTTTGCTGCCACAATGTGTTCAGATGTAATTTAAGACTTACATGATTTCATTTCAGGTTTCCTTTGCAGTTTTCTGTGAATGTTTTGGACTTCTTTGCCTTTGGAGGACTCTGGAATCCTCAGTGATATTCACAACTTCTCTAACTTTGCCTCTTTGCAGGGATTCTCTGTCTCTGCGTGTCTGGCAAGGTATGGCTTTTAACTCTGGTAATAGCCTTGTGGCATGGAGGGAAAAGGAGTAAGGAATACAGGCAGTTTTTCAGCACCTATTTTGAGACTTCTTAAGAGCAAGATGTTTGAAATCTGTTTCCCTAATTTGTTAGTGTTTGGGACACTCCAACCTTTGTAAATACTGGTTTTAGTTATGCAAAACTTCTTGTGTAAGACATTGATGTCTTAAATGTTAATATGATACTGTAGTTAATTTTTTTTGTCAAATACATGCACCCCCATCATTTATTAAAAATGAATGTCTATAGAAGCAATTTGATTTAACTTTTAGTAATATAGAAATAATTGAAAGAAGGAATGGTTGAAGAATAGTTGTTGCAGAGTTCTTATCTTCAATAAATTGTAAAAATTAAGAATTGCAGACTGGATTGGTGTGAAACAAGTGGAGTTCTATGAAATCTTTACTGAATTCTACAGAAAAAAAAATGCAAACCCTGTATTGAAATGATTGTCTTTCTCCTCTTTTTTGGAGGGGGCGGATTTTCTCCAAACCATGCAATTGCAGATGTGGGAATGTGAGAATAAGGTTTCTGTTTCTTCCTCAGAATGGCTCTTACTTAGCGTGAGCAGGAACCTGCAGCATAACTTGCTCTTTTAGTCCAACTGTTTACATAATCATGACTCAGGTCACACCAGCTCGCCATTCCCAGCTGCAAAGCCTGTGGGTATGATAGAATAATTGACTGACTTTCTGATTCCTCCTTATCTTCTTGTGGAGAGAAGTGTGTGTGGTTCCGGAGGAAATTTTTGAGCTTCTCACTGTGGTTTGTTACTAAATTTGTTGCTCTACTTTAGGCTTCTTCAGTTTACACAGAAGCTTACTTAGTCTCAGCATGACCATGAAAGAATATATACACTATTACTTTGAACAAATACATTGGAAGTTAGGAGTGTTTTTCCTCAGTCAAATTTAACTCAAAGAAAAATATTTTTGCCCCTGTAATTGAGAAGAGAATAGGAGTCCTGGTGAAGAACAGCATGATAAAGAATGCATAAAAATGGCTATGGTTCACTGGCTCTCTTGAGGAAAGAGCAAATACATAATGTATATTGGAAAATGCATTATTTTCAGCATTTTGCAGGGAGAGCCTAGGTTTTTGCCTGGCACTGGGAGAATCACGACTTTCTCTTTTAATATCTAGCAAAGAATACATTAAAAATATGGAGAGTAACATACATTATTCTTCTCTCTTTCTGATAATGTTGTGTAACTGATGGTATGAAACACTTGGGTTTCTGCCCCCTTCCCCCCTTTAGTTCTTCCCACTGTTTTGCAGTATCTTAGAATATCACTGTAATCTAGCTGGAGTCAAGGCATATGGATCTCATGTGTGGTTTCAACACTGATGGGTTGTCCTTGCACAGCTGGGGAGCGGGAATGATACCTGTTCTTCACAACTGCTCAGGCTTGTGTTTCTTAGGTCAGTCTAAAAGCTTTAAAAAGTGTGTCTGTGTGTGCATATTGCTGAGGGGGTGGGAGATCCCTTTACCTAACCCATCTACCATATTACAAAGTAAACCAATTACTACTCATGCTGTCTTGGACACAGAAGCCAGATAACATTTCTTCTTATAACATCATTTGAAGTACCTCAATACTGTTCCCACTTATGTTTGCCTCTACCCCCACACCATGCAGCTCTTCCTCATAGATTCTGGTTTCTAAACTTACTAGTTTTCATGTCATTTCCTAGGCTTGATTTGTTTTCATGCATGTCTTGGACTAAAACTTGACAGAGTAATCCAGCTGAGGTCTAGCTTGTGGTTCATTAGCCTTTAAACATCTTAGATAATATAATCATCAGATCCTTCTCTGCAAGTACTACTACTTAGCCTTTTATTTTCCATATATTTTTGTTTTTCTTAAAGTATGAGCTCCTTTTGGAGGATTTTTCTTGACACTCTGTATCTAAGCAGTTAACTATAAAACTGCATTATAAATGGTTTCTGGGAGAGACACTAAAAGCTGGAAAGTAATAAATTTTAGGATTTTTCTTTCCAATACAAGATGCTAATAAAAGTGTCTATAAAATAGGTAGAAATAAAAACAAGTTAGACATAAAAAATTAATAGCATGTCTCCTCATTCCTGAGAATTATCATCCCAGACAATGCAACAAGCCTACTAGGTTAGTAAGGTAGTGGTGAGGTTTTATTTTTGTTTGCTTCAATAGTGATTCTCTGATTTTTGAAACTTTATTTTTTTTATTATTTTATGGAATTTAAGTACACATATCTGCATGCGATATTCAACCTATGCAATAAAAGCTCTTTTATTTATGGGCTTTGTCACATGTCACACTTGTGTACAGGAGGTTATCTGGGTGTTCTTGTTGGCTGTACTGACTCTTGCTTCTCTGTATGCGCCAAAACAGCCCTCTGTCACTCACGTTCATAAACCTCCCCTCTGGAGAATCACAGCTCAAGCTGCTGTAAAATAGACATCCCATAGACTTTATAATGGAGTCATTTGAAACACATAGTCAAATCTGAGTGTCTTAGAATTCACTCTTTGTAGTAGCTACCTCTTACATACACGAGCTGTCATAATTTTTACAAGGTGAGAATGTCTACCCTGCATTGTATAAAATGCATCCAGTGAATCATGTTCTAGGCAAGTGAATTGATTCCACATTTAAACATTACAGTTTCTTTTTTGTTGCTGGTGTAAGGTCTAAGGACAGGAAGATGGCCCCTAGATAAGGGGCTGCTCTGTCAGCTCCCTGTTAGAAGGGAGTCTGCTTAACCCTGCTGCATGCTCCGTGCTAGCTCTGTGGCTTAGTTCATTGCACAGAAACCCTTTCGGGGCCTGCAGAAAGCTACTTCATCATAGAAACTTTTTTTTTTTTTTTTTTCCCCCCTCCCTCCTCTCTCCCTTCTTTTTTGCTAGTAGTTAAAGCAGGTTTACTGTGCAATCAAAGCAGCAGAGCTACCAACTAAGAGGATTTTGAGAAGAGAAATGGATTTACCCTTTCTGCAGCGATAACCTATTTGATCGGTTCTTTTCTGGTGCAGGGACTGTAACTAGTGTCTTGAGATGTCAAATTTGTCTATAAGCTGTTTGTCTCTAAGCTTATTTGTCTATAAGCTGTTTAAAGGCTGGGCAGTCTGCATATTGTCCTAGTGATCACTAGTGAATTTTCGTTCTCTCTTATTTTTGCCTTGCTATGTCTCCTCCTAAGGACAGCACTTCTGGGCTTTGGGAATTACTTAACCCGTCAAAATAATATTTCAAAATATGGCCCCAAGGGGTGGGAGATTCAATTGGAAAGATGAAGTTGGAGTCAAAATGGAATTTGTCTGGTTTTCCTCTGCAAGGGAATAGCTGAGGAGCAGAGATTGGCTAATAATGGGCAAGTTGAACATGCCCGTGAAGTTAAACATGAAGTTAAGAAGCACCAGAAAGTGGTTCTCACTGACCTTATAAACATTACGTCACTACAAGAGTTATCTCTGAAATCATTTTTTTGAGCTCTTTTGTACATGAAAGAAAATACTTTAGAATGGGATTTTCAAAGCAATTTTTTTAACTGCTTCCTCAATTTTTATTTAAGGATAACAGGAATAACATCATTGTCTGCTCCTATTATGTGATGCATAATGCAGTGTTATAAAAATGTCCACACTATCAAGAGTTACCATATAGTGGTAAATGAGATGCCACCTCATTTCAGTAGATTTAGTACAAGTAATAAATGTGTGGAGAAACTGCAGAGAGTATAGCTTATAGCAAATAAACTGCAAAAATATAACCTCTCTAAAATGCCTGTAAGCAGCTCTGGGAATATATATTTATATTGTACCTTGAATACTTCTCGGGAAACTCACAACTGGTGTCTTTAAGTCTGTAATTGTCATTAGGATTGAGGATTATTGACATCTGGTACATTAGAACTGAGGAATAGTTAATTTGTTACCACAACTGAGGTCCTTTTAGATATTTTGTGCCACTGTGTGCAGAGAGGGGTGAGAGAGTAATTGCTCCTGAGCAGAAACTTGAGGAGGAAGTGCTGAGCCAGACAAGTTTTCTGTACTGCTTTAAAACCAGCTGAATAAATTTCATTACTTGCTCTAGGAAACTGCTCTTAAACAAGAGTGGAACAAGAAGGGAGATTAGCATCCCAGTGCACCAATTTGTTCAGGATTATTGTTTGTGATGTTTAAAGAAAAACTGCAGTAAGTACCGCAGTGTTGACTAGAAAAAGTGGCCCTGGCAGTGCCATCTCCTGCTGCAGTCTGTGTGCTCCAGCATTGTCTGCCAGGCAGGGAAGCACCAGGGCTGCTCACAGCAGCACCAGACCCATCTTGCAGGCACACTGGTGTCCTGGCCTACGATGGGGACTGCCAAGAGCTGTATTTTGTATCTGAAGAATGTAAATACCAAGTCCTCTAAAGGAGCTCTTTAAGAGAAGTCCTCTTTGAAGGAGAGCACAGGAGTAAAGAGAAGGTTATCCAGATTATCTGAGATAAATTACAGAATGGCTGAGGTTGGAAGGGACCCCTAGAGGTCTTCTAGTCCAACCTGCTGCTCAAGCAGGGACACCTACAGCATGTGGGACAGGGTGGCATCCAGGTGGATTTGGAAGCTGAAATGTTCCCACATGAATGCTACTCAACACAGATAAATAGTATTTGTGTGAGACATTGTCCAGTCCAAGAAGGGTTACCTGGTGAGGTGGAAATCTTCATCTGGAGCCTTCCCCCTTTCTCCTTTAGTGTAGGAAGTTATGTAGGAAGTGAAGTAACGGAACATATTTACTTGTGCCTGTTGTGAGTCAGTGAAAGACAGCGAGGGTATCTGTGAACATCACTAGGCCCTGATGAGCTATTGTACATTTCAGCAATTAAAAAAAAAAAAGGCAGAAATCAACACGGAAGGAAGAAGAATCAATTAATAGTTCTAACAAACCATCTTAATAGTTGGCTTAAAATATGTTTCTAAAAGCAGAACAAATATAAGACTAAGCTCTGTAAAGAAACTGATCTGATTAATAACACAAAATAAATCAGTTTCCCATTTTCTTGAAGTGTTACTTTTGTGACCCTTAAAATATGTCCTAATTATTAATCAGAGCAGAGTTTGTTTGTGTTTGTTTTTCCTCTCTTTACCATAAGGCAACACTAACACTCCCATTCAGCCTCTCTGTTTATCACAGGAAGCACTTAGGAACCCGGGACACGACATTCCTGTTTAGCTCTGTTGCTAATTCTCAAATAACTGCTGTTTAGTAATACAAAAAAGTTTCCCTTTGCCCTTCACAACTCAGCGAGCTGTAAACACTGAACTAATTGAGCTACCCACATCCTGGTCTGCAGGTGATAGGAGTGATGCATTTTTATTAGCATTTAATTAAATTGCAAATGTTATGCTGAACTGTGAATAACTGGATAAATAACACCCTTGCTTAAAAGCAATAAATTAAAAGATTGTTGAGTAATCTGGAGAAAATATATTTTTCAACTCTCTTGAAGCAATTAACCTGTGCTCTACTGCTTAAGGGGAAAAAAAAAATCCCCCCACAAACTTACTGAAATTCATGACTGCTGCAGCATTGATTTCACAGCTTCCTAGTTTAGGTTAATGACATTTGATTATAACAATGAGGAAGATTAAATGGATCGTATTTGTTCTGTAGCAGTAAAAGGAATATATATTTGCAACAATCCCTGATTAAAAATAAATGTGAAATTATTGCAATAAGATGTTCACAGAAGGAGGGGCAATAATTTAAGTTGACTCTGTGTTGGTTTTCAACTCAAAAACTTCGTTTAGAATTCAATTATTACCATTTAGCGTTTTTGGCGCTCAGTAAAAGATACTGGCTACTGTGGTAGCACCTTAAAGCTGTCCATATTTGAATAAGAAATTTGAGAGACTCCAAATATTAAATTTAAAATCACAGTAATGTGCAAATCTGTACTATATGGCGGAAATTTGTGGTTGTGGTGTTACTGAGTGGAAACTTCTTTTTTAAGTGAAACTCTTGTAATCATGGTGCTTTCAGACCCAAACACAAAACTTTTAGATATGCTCAGGAATAGCTCTGAAAGTCACAGATTGTGCTGCTATTCCCAATAGTCAGTATTTCTAAATACCAATACATGAAAGATTTGTGATGAATGCTGAGGAAAACTGACAGAAGGGAGGTTGATTTCCCTTACTGCAGTTAAATCACTTAAAATATTCAGTCTTCTTTCCTCTTACGTTGCACTCTCCTACCAAAGCTACATAAGCATGCTAGTGGTAAGGACTTTAGTTGTAGGTATTTTCTTTTGTGAAAATGGTGACATTGCAGCTCTGTGGCATGGTGCTTAGAGAGATGTCTGCCTTGCAGAGACTGTAGGAGAAAATAGTAAAACAAGCAGCAGTATTTCTCATCTGGATGCAGCAAGAGATTACACACAGGTTAGTGCAAAACCTATCTTTTAAACATGTCTTATATGTATATCATGTATTTCTTCGTGGACAGCTAGTCAAAATTATATATATGCAGGCACACATGCATCTTTCTTAAGACAATATTGCAGAATGTGCCCTGACTTGACCCATAATAGCACCTATAGGACTCAAGCTGAATATGAATATACATGAATAGAATGAATATTCAAAACGAATACAGCAATCTGCCTTCGTAGCAACCCAAGCTACAAATGCTCAGGTAGAAATTTCTTGTTCCTGTTGTCCCTGCTGCAGAGCACGGTAGAGAGCCAGGTGGCAGCTCTGCACCTCCCTGGTGGGCTCCCCTGGATGCTCAGGGGCAATCATAGACACCCTGATTCAAAACCTGTTGAAGACAGAAGTACCCACTGATCTAATAGACAGAGGCTTGGTTTGGAATGAGAAAGCAATTAAGCCTTCAGCCCCATTCATTTTTACTCTAGCTCTGTTAGTGCAAATTGCCTCTTCTTTCTCTCTCTCTCTCTCTCTCTCTTTTTTTTTTTTTTTTTTTCTTAACTGGATTGATACGTGTTAATAAATAACTAGATTCAGATCATTTAACTTCACAAAGATCATGGAAAAGCCATTGGAGAGTAATAATTGTTAAATTATGCTAACTCATATAATGATGGCAGTGGGAAATTACAATGTGTCTTTTTGCTTTCTAAATAGAGTGCTGTAAAACATTACATTTAGGAGTTAGACTTGTGTGAACAGTTGTTACAATAATTATTGCCAACTGTTGGTAGTTATTGATACTTGATTAGTCCATTAGCTGAAGATGTGTGTTAATTCATGCATTTATTATTTACCATAAATGCTGTGTTCCTAGTATATATTACTTCAACTGCTACTATAAAGTCTCCTGGTACATAAAGTATCTCTCTAGAAAGGGCCATGACTGTGTTTCATGTGTAGACCTCTCTGATTTGGTACTGCTGTTCGTGAATCAAAGTAGAATATATCGTGAAGCAACCAATAAGCATTTTAAAGACAGAATTTGCATCCTCTTTTTGATTCTAAAACTTTCATATATAGCTGCTCAACATTCTTTTAATAAACTTTTTAATAGACACATCTAATTTTAAGGTTGCTTTAAGACTCATAAGAAAATGTGTGTTAATGCTCCAATCATGTTGTTAATTATTATGGTTTTATGTAAATGAAAAGGGATGTTGTGGGGTGTGGGTTTTTTTTGTTTGTTTGTTTTTGTGTGTGTGTGTGTACACCACAGCTATTCAAACAGGCAGAATACTCTGCAAATCAGAACATTTATTTTCCCTATTATGTTAGCAAAAGATAACGCCTGCTCCTCTTTAGCAAAGGATTTTAAGTCATCTTTGATAGAGTAAGAGGTGCCGCCATCTTTAGTTCTTAAACCATGGAGAATAAAGAAGTGTGAAGGTGAAATATTTGAAACAACAGAAGACTTTGTGTCAATATGGTTTTGAAATACCCTTCAGAAAAGGGGTTGGGGAGGAAAGGCGATCAGTTGTTTTGTGGTAGTGGTGGTTCTCTTTCACTCTGGATGTCTAAAATTCAGCTCCAAGGACTACAGTCTTGCCTGCACTGCAGAACTTACGTGAAGTGATATCCAAGATTATACTGTAGTAGATAATGTTGAAGTACATAAAGTACCCCTTCAATATATTTCAGTAGGCAAACTGTCCTCTAATGGTGTATCTTTTCAGGGTGGCAACGTAGCTCTCTTCCTTTCCTAAGGACCTTTTTACTTTGGCGGGGGCTGTTCTTCACAGGCAAGCCCCTCTGTTTAATCTACTGCAACAGGAACACCTGTAAAACACCAGCTGAAACGGCAGCTACTCTAATTGTGCTTTACAAAATGCACACTTTATCTTGCACAGTTTTGCAAAAAAATTGAATTAAATAAGTAGGGTTTAAATATTTTATCTGGTCAAGTGTTTACCTGCTGATTTATGACTACATAAGAAAATTATATTCCAGATTGCCTTCAACCTAAAAGCTACACTGAAACTTTGGTGAGTGTAATCTAAATTTCTACCTGTGGAAGTGTATTTTTCTCCTAACATTGTTGTCATTCTTAACATGCATTTTATTGACTGTAACAAGGCTCTTAGGAAAGTGTAATCAGACATGGTCAATAAGCTCTGCTTGAAGTTTTGCTATTAGGCATTGGCAGAATGCTAATTTATTCCGTTAAGCTCTCTGTCTAAATGCCATTCAATAGACTTTCCGCTGCTTTTGCTTGGACAATGTACAACCCGCATTGGACCAGATGGTGCGTTGGCAACCTAGTGCAGCCCTACAGAGGACATAAGGGCAGAAGGGCTTTCTTTGCACAGCTCCCAAATTGCTGTTCCATGCAGGAGATGAAGCTGCTGCCCTTCTCTGGCATGAGGACTAGGTGGCTTCTGCAAAACAGAAAAGCAGGGAATAGGGGAGACGATGGGTGCAGTGATGCCTCTTAGCAAACTTTCTTGTGCTTGTCACAAGAAGGGCATCAGAAGAATTTTGTTGCGTGTTCCTCTCTGAGTTGCTCTTTGAATGGGATAAGTCTGTCTTAGCTCAGCCTGAAAGAAGGCCAGTCTTTGCAGCTGTCGCTAGTGAACAAAACAATCCAAAATGCTCAAGCCTACCAATGTTAAACCAAGGTGATTATTCTCTCCTTTAGTTAATTGGCAATTTTTAAATAACATTTTAAATATAGTTGGTTGCTCTGCCTGCTTATTTTTTTGCTATATGAAAGCCAGGAAACAAGATCTCCAAATCAAATATACTTGTGTTCATAACAGGAAAAAAAATCAGTCTAATTTTAGACTCTTACTAGGATATTTTCTTTATATATAAATATATTTTAATGCCAGTTTCTTTTGTGACTTGTCCCTTTGATTTTGCTAGTGTTTTTCATCAATGAAATAATGTGTATTCCACTTTGATGTTATTCCACAACATAGTTCAGTGAGATGTACTGAGGATTACTGGGAGTCTCCATCTGTTCACACGCTGAATAGGAGTGCTGCAGGTGGCAGTGAGCAGATGTATTCTGACTGTTATGTTCATGCTCAGAAACACTGAAACTTTCGATTCAGAAGATGAAAGTGCTTTAGTCCTACACAGGTGTTTTTTTGCAAGATTGCGTGTGTCAGCTCCCCAGGCAGAAGGCTGGGTTTTACTGCAAATCCAGAATGGTATGTGATATCTTATATTCTAAGGGTTACAGAGTTCTGCTCACACTTTCTTTTACTTTGACCTAAAAAACGATGAGAGAGATTTTTCATCTTGAGGGTTTTTGTCTGTTTGTTTAAATGTAGGAGGAAAGACTTGAGCTGATCAGGAAACCTAAAACTTCTTGTCTGCCTGTGGATTGGACACTCAAGGTAAAGCAAGAATCTTTCTTGAGAATGGGAGGGGTTTCAAGTCTCTGCCTCTCTCAGGGGAGTGTCTTAAGTTTCACAGAGAGAGGAGAGAAAGGGATAACAGTAGTTTCAAAAAACACCTGTATAGTCTCTTAGAGAATGGATTGCACTGCAAAAAGTGAAAAGACATCTTTTAGTATTTTCTTTGTGTATATATACACACATATATGCATATGATATCATATGCATAATAAAGGAAACAGTTACACTCATCTCAAAATTGAGGTTACTTTGAGTCAGGTGTATGCTGGCAGAGCCAGCTCAGCTCCGGGGTGGGTGACCAAGCAGCAGTGAGTGCTGGCACTTGGAGAGCAGCCAGTCCTGAGCCTGGCTCTGGCTCTAACGTTTGGGCTTGTGCTCGTGACTGCATCCTCTGCTGACCCAGCAACCTAAAAGCCAGAAGCCACATTCGTTGTTCGTATCGGAGACCACATTGCTGCAGTGATGAGTATGACCACAAGTGGACGTGGTAAAGGAGAATGAAAGGCTTCAATTGATTAGTTTTCTTGCTCCATTTACCTCAAACAATTAGGTCATTACCAATGTGACACTTGCAAAGAAATAAGTTTGCAAACAAAGTTAATCTAGCAAAGATGCTGAAAATAGAGTTGCATCATGGGCAATGTTGGAAGCCATCTAAAGGTGCTACATGCTATTTCCTTGAGACTATGGGAGGGAGTTTAGGACTTGAGGATGGTGGTCTAGCTAGATTGTATCTGGTGTCTCTGAACATGCTGAAATGTGATGCCACCCAGGTTGTACTATGACTTCATAATATTGGCCTATCTGTGAGTGCTGATATATTAAAGCAATGATGCTTTAATCTTGAGATTATTTAATTTTTAATCTTTTTGTGCATCTGTGTATTTGGTTTTGTGTGTGTGTGGTAGTGTGTGTGTGTAGTGGTTGTTTGTGGTTTTTTTTTGTTTTGTTTTTTTTTTTTTTTGTTTTGTTTTGTTTTTTTCTCAAGTGTAAAGTAGAACTGGGAAGTAGGCTCAGTTAGAGAAATTAAGAATCTCAGAGAATATAAATGAGGTAACTACATAGCTCTTTGCTAAAGTGCTAATACAATTTCTCCTTGATCATTATAAACATACCTGTAAAACTAACTGTTGTGTCCACCCTAGCACTAAGAAACTCAATGCTATTGTATCCAGAGAGGTATTGACATTATTTTTGCATCTGACCCTTGGGTCTTAGATCTTGCAGTGATTTGTTGAGCTGCATTGTAAGATCGAACTGTATAAATCATGAATTTATTTCTTTATGATATAACATGTGCAACTGCTTATTTCTTAGTGTCATTTGAATGAATAAATTTGTCAGTATTTTGTCACTTGATGTAGAATCATAGAATGCCTAAGGTTGGAAGGGACCTCTAGAGGTCATCTAGTCCAACCCCCCTGCACACGCAGGG
>JAWLRI010000923.1:2692055-2704894 GCA_034781795.1 Crypturellus tataupa | reverse complement strand
AGCAGTTCAGAGGCTATTTCTGAAGACTTCTAATCAGTCTACAATCCAATAAACACCTAAGAGGAGACTTAACTCTAAATGAAGTAAAAGCTAACTTTGTACTTAAATTCATGCTTCTCAATCGACTGATGGGTTTGAGTCCATTGGGACCAACTCTTTCTGAATCATATATTACTGTTTACTGGACAGCTAATTCAGCTCTTCAAAGAAATGACAAAGCTGCAACACTGTTTACACTTTCTTCTAAACAAATAAATAGGATAAATTTCCTCACATTACAGAAAAACTGACTTTCTCCTAGTATAGCCAGGAATGAGACTTTACAAATACTGAACAAAGATGCTATACACATTCTGTGGATTGTAACAGAAATGTACTGCAATATGTTCTCAAAAAGTGATTGCTAAGCATTACTATTATGTCCCTCAGTTGATCCTTTCAAGACAAAAATATTTGGTTTTAGTTGGCATATAAGACAACATAAGCAAATGCTGAATACAGTTATTTTTGATGCTGCTATTTAAAAACTCTTCAGTCACTGCACAATGGGAAAAAAATCTTTTTTAAAAAAATATCTTATGACTTTTGCAAGTTTCCTCTTGGCCCAAATTTGGATCAATTACATTAATATTGTTTTAATGAATAAGTGTAAAAGTTATTATTGCAGTTTCATTGAAGTCTTAGTAGAAAAAAGACCCTTAATGTGCGAGTATCCCGTTGTATAAGTCCTGCTCACATGTAAATGGCATATAGGGATCTATAGATTTGCTTATGGTATTGTTTATAGCCTATAAAACTAAGTCCACTTTGAGGCTACTGTGAAGCAAATAATTTCCTCCTTAGGAAGAATGCCAGCAGCATTTTTTTTAGGGCCATGACAAGTGGTGGTTGTGGGTGTCACATGAGAGGCTTTCAATTATGTATGTGTAAAGGTACAAGGACTTCTGAAAGCACAGCTCTGAGAAAGGGAGGGTGCGTATATATTAGGTGGTTAACAAGCTGAAACCCCTGACAAATTTGTACTCCGTGCAGTGTAAGCCAACTTGAAGCGAAACCCACCTCACCAAACTGTCTTTGCATGATGTGTTTCTTTTAGCTAATGCTTTTTCATTCACTGAAAAATGCATGGAACCCAGCTGCTTGGTGACATGCTCCCTACTTCTCAGAAACACTGGGATTGTCTCGGGCAAAGGTCTTTAAGACAGAGACGTGCATAATTCCAGAGAGGTCCGATTCATTGCACCTACTGCCAACAGCAGAGCGTGCTGAAGACAGTGGTAAATGGAGATAATTCATTTTGCATTGAACTGGGTTATATGTTGTCTGTGGACCAGCACTTATGCAAATGCTTGCAGAAGAAATTGTATTGGAGGAAAACAGATCTTCTTGTTAAAAATCAGTAGGGATAATGCAGTTTACTACTTTTGAGTAAAGGAAAGAAATGAATTCAAATCTTGTACAAGATTTGTGTACCTTGTAAAGCAGTCATTATCCTTTGAAGGTCAGCTCCTAGATGGGAATAAATAGGAAATCCTTTTTCTTTGGTCTCCCTCCTTTTCACCCATGTTAAAAACAGGTTAGAACATGAAGATTACACTTAGCTTATGTGCTTCTAACAGGTGAAAATACTTTCTGTATTCTTTTAATTAATATTTCACAAACAATGAAAACTTGGGAGGAGGAAGGAAATTGGTTGGAGAGTCATCTTTGCATGTGTTAAACAGCTCCTTTCCTTTGCTAATTTGCTTTAAGATGTAATAAATGTAATAAGCTGGCACCTTTTGTAGATTTAATGTCTTATCACATTCTTGAATGTGATCTTCTGGTCAGGACTCTTTAATATTTGGGTTTTTCACTTCCATACTTTGATGTGCTGCTTAATAGCTAACCTTGCTTTCTGGAATGAGACTTATGTATATGTCCATCTCTTTCAGGGCTACCAAGAGCCCTGAAATAACAATGAATATTGAGTATAAGCATTAAATGTAAAAAGGCAAACAAAAGTGTACAGAGGATTGTTTTTAAAAGATACTCATTTAACATGAGTTACCTAAAGCCAGGGTACTTCGGTAATTATTAAAAATGAGGATATTTGAATATAACAGAACATAGTCCAATATAATTGATTCTCTCGCATTCAATTAATAAGTTTAATTTTATCTTAAATTTGACACTCTTAGATGCTCAACTAAAAAGGCCATGGAATTCATTTGAATTATAACTGGAGATTAGGTTGGGCTATTCTTTTTCCTTGATACCTTGAGCCTTTACAAAGTCCTTTAAATATAATCAGACACCTGGCCGTGCTCATCTGCTATCCTGTAATCCAGATAAGGTTCTGAAGATCCCTGCAAGACACGACAACAAGACAGCCGTAATAAAAAACAAACAGAGGCTTAGGAACCGTGATTCTCTCTGGAAATTAAAAGCCCTAAAATCAGCAGCACTGAAAACTGCATGAAGGCTGTAGTAGAAATTGATCTCCAGCAATTGCTGTTAGTTTTGCTCTTCTCCTTGCCCTCTCTGCTAGAATAAAGTAGATGTTTCTTAAACTATTCTCAGCAGCCCCAGTGTCTTGACTGCAGCTGTGGTGTTGAGTGGTCTTTTATAGCCCACTGTCTGTCTACTTGAGGTCTGATGAAAGCCCCCAGTGAAGAGAGAGTGAGGAATAAACCATAACCAGTACCCTCCTCTTTTTCTCTGGCTATTCTTATATATATATTTGGAACCATTCAAATTGGTATTCCTGCAATTTCAGTATATACAAAAATAATTTGATGTGATTGTAAGTGCAAGTTGAAGGACTGGTAAAAGAACAAGAACAGGCAGATGCAACATGGACTGATTAGGGCTGAGCAGAAAAAAGTGAGCTGTAGGAACAGAATGTATTTCCCAGGATACAGGGGAGCCGGCAGTGATCTGGCACTGCCTATATGCGATGGAGATTTGACATGGAATGTTTTGGATTTTTCTCGAATGTATTTTGTTTGCACTGTGACAATGGCTACTGAGGTAGTTGATGATCATAGCTGTACAAGTGTGATTTTCGTCAGCCTAAGACCACAGAACGATTAATGTTCCTATGTCTCGTGTATATCCTGCTAGTATCTCCATGGACCTGTTTTAAGCCTCCCTTGTTCCATGTATATTTTCAGGTTATGTATCCCCATATCTTATTGATAACAGAAAATAAAAAGATGGCTTAGTTGTTACATGTTAGTGTTACATGTTATGAGAAAGCGCTACTGAAGAGATCCTCAAATTCTAATTTTGAGGGTGTGGATGAAGCAATATAAAGACAGTACTCAGTGCTAAATCAACAGTGTGTTTTATGAAGATAGATAGTACTCATCTAAAAAATATTTATAGAATGCAATTTATTTATTTTCCTAAGCTTCTCAAGAGATTTCTTTGCTTAGTGTTGTATAATTCATGAGGGATTTTTTTCCTGTATGAACACGAATAGTATAATACCATTTATTCTTTTTAGTTCTTTTTTGTTTGATTGCAGTCAACTCTTACTTAACTATGCTTTTTGCACACAAAATGTGCAACACAGTGCACAGTCCCCTTTTTTCCCAGAGTAATTGTTTTATTTTTATAAGTAGTATTCCTCTCCTGTTAGCTGTACAGTATTTTTCTCTGGCCTAGTTATAGGTAGTTTAGTGTTCAATACCTGAACTGTATCAGAACTGTGAGGTTTTGTAACACTATTTTTCAGGTTTTTGTGGAGGGAAAAAAATCTCTTTACTCAGAGGTATATAAAAATGAATAAGCCTTTGATACATGCTATGGTATAGTATAACAGAGCACTGTTAGTGGTAGCCTGTGGCAATAGGAAATCATATTTCAGTCTTGAAATTTCCTTTTCAAATATATTCTCAGAACTGGATTGAGCACCTTCCCCTTCTTTGCCAAGTTTCATCTCTAACTTTTGTTCTTGTCTACAGGGTAAGATGAAAAGAATAAATTGAGGTATGTTAAGCATCAGTTTAAGTGTAGACTAGGTGTAATAGAAACATCCAAAATAAACGAAGAGATTAGCTAAAAGGTATCATTAGTTTCTAGGGTGACTTTCTACAGCAGTTTTCCTTCTTTATTTTTAGTGTTTGTGTAAATATTAGATCCATCCTGCTTTGTGCAAGATCTATCATTGCAACCCATGCTATGTTGAATTACGGAGAATAGGAGCCGAGATGCTGGGGCGCATATTTTTCTTGCTCTGCGACTTGTGGCATTATCTTGGGTGAGTCACCTGACGATGTTTTATCTTCCCCTTTGTGAGCAGCATATACTGCCTAGGCTTCACTTTGCTGTTAAGAGACAAGCTAAGGTTTAGATTTATGGCCCATTAGATACTGTGCACTGAATGCTGGATGTAGGGACATAATCTATGATCAAGTGGCTGATTTCAGAGTAGCTAGTGTTACATACCTGAATGCTAGATTGCTTAATAACTTGAATTGTCTTCCTGATCACTTGATGTTCAAAAAATGTTCCTAAAATATGCAAACATTATAAAATCTTGTACTTATTAGTTAATGAAAGTACAAATTAAATTTCAGCCAATTTTATGATGATTTTTCCTCTTCAGACCTGATACGTGAATATAATGCATCATAAAGGCTTGAGCAAGAGAATAAGTATCAAGCAAATCAGGTTGATTCCCCTATTAATTTTTCCACAAATATATTACCAGTTTCTTCTCTATAGCCGATGTTGTCAAAGAACATTACAACCGATACCATATCCATCTTAGGACAATACCAAATGTCTAACAGAAATAGCTGCTTCTGTCAAATCAGTTGTTCCTTGCCTTCATCTCCATCACATCTCCAGGTCATACGTGGTCTCATAGGTATGTGCATCTGAGACCTTATTCTTTTACAGCCAAAACCAGGCCACATTCTGCATTCTGTGTTCTCTCTTGCTCATTAAAATAATATTCTGTGTAAGAAGGAAAGTAATCATTCAGGGTTACCATTTCCTGGGTGAAATTGGAAAATGGAAATTTCTTTCCATATGAGAGAAAATAAGTTTCTTATTAGTTTGTGGTTATTAGTACAATTATTTTGCAGAGTTCAAAAATACTAGTTGGCTGGAGCACTGGGATAAGTGAATACTTAGTTGTTCTCCTCTTTTTTGTTCTCTTTCCTGTTTCCCATTTTGAAAGTGATTGTTCAGATGGATGATTATTCTGATAAGTGAGTAAGCAATAGGAGTATTTTCTTTTACCTTACTGAAAGAAGTAAGTCTTTGGTGATGAACTAGAACCTGAAAATCTTTCCTTATTCTGGAAATCCAGTATATCAACAGGAAGCAAAAATTATTTTTGTGATTAAAGCCCAAGACTGAAAATTGAATCTGGCCTCTGCTTACTGCTTCTCTGGGGTTTCCTTTTGTGATCTATGTTTCTGAGCCTGTGTTAACATCTCAGGTCTCTGTCTCTTAATGACTCTGAAATTGAAGGCAATGTCTTTCATTTTCACCTGTTGCTGGTGAAACTTGGTCGTTAATTTCTGTAATCTGAAAACATTATGCAAACAGGCTATATCCATAGAAATCTCCCTATTTTCTCTGCAAGGAAGTAACCTGGTGAATGCCTCTTCTCTAACTATATCATCATGACTTCCACAGAGGCACAAAATATTTTACGTGATGCATTTGAAGTATAACACAATGTGAAATTAGTCATTTCTTATATATAGCCTGTTACCCACAAAAGCTATTCCAATGCTTTAGGGTTCCTGCAGTGATCAGGAGTATATCAGATGTCTCATTTTATGGATTACATCTTTTTTGTTCTCCAGTACAGAAAGATTTTCTTCTACAAGTGTAATTGATAGTATTTTGTGTTTTCCAAGTACAGTGTAAGAACAGCAAGCTTTGCTGTTTGAGACTAGGACAACAGAAGTCTAATACTACACCAGCTACTAGCCTTGTTGGTTCATTAATAAGCTAATGAATGATTTTGAAAAGCTTGAGCAAAATATAACCTGTGTTAGCATCATTTCTGCTGGGCTGTTTGACTCTTTTGACATCCAGTAAAAGGAAAATTCTATTGATTTATTTCCACAGATCTATATCTGCAGAATACTGCCTCACTATGACCTTTGCATCTTTACTGTTCAAAGATTTATTAAAAAAGCCAGTGTGAAACAGTTCGTGTAGCACTTTTTCAAGATGAGTTTTAGTCATGGCTGTTGTAGCTATAATTCATTTTGAAAAAATCATTCTGCATACTTGGGAGCACAAAACTTGTAGTAATTTGCCATACAAGTTACTTGAAAACACTTTGATCATGCCACTCATTAAACAAGTAAAACTTGCCTTTTTTTCCCCCCTAAAGGCACACATTTCTAAAACTTAGAAATAAAACATCATTTCTGTGTAAGAGCAACTCTATTTTTTTCCCCAAATCTGCAAGAGTATTATTGAGCTGCACACACTATTATGTGATCTGCAATGTGGAGGCAAACGTTAATTAAGACCATGTTCCTAATATGCTCTAGAACTCAGCCTTCTCTTTCACTTGGGGCTCTACCGATGCTGTAGTGGTTCAAAGAGACTTTCTACATCTCCAGCCATGGAGCAAACCCTCTAACTCTTGTTTGTGCCAGGAAGGCTTCATGCAGTGGGTGGCCAGTTCTTGTCTTAAAGCTCTGACTTGAGTCTTTCTAGTTGTTTTGCCAGTAATTTTACCTAGGAGCAGCTTGGTTTCTGGCTGGCTATTTTGTCACTGTAACCCTCAGAGGGGTTACTTTTATTTTCTCAGACATTGAAGTTCACCAATAAGAGAGTTTGGGTTTTTTGACATGGACCATGTGTCTATGTCAAGATCATAAAGATGAAGAGAGATTTGTTGCCATCATTAGCACCTTCCCAAGGGGATGAGGTTACCAATTTCTTTCATATCTGCTGCTAGTCTCTAGTTGCAGGAGGCACATGCTGAAGTTGTTTGCTTTCCTTTCCCAAAAGTGAGGCAGCTGTGACTGAGCAGCTAGCACATTACCTGCTGTTGTTGCATCCTTTTCCATTCTTGTTCTTGTGTGATCTCTATATTCTTCATATAAGTCAGGTTATTAACCATTAGTTTATATGGGTAATAAAATTCAAGCATACTAATCTGTTTGGATTTATCAGAAGATTTCAGTATTGCTGAGAGTACCTTCTTAGCATGTTGAAGTTAAAGAAAATAATATCTGGGCTAAGACTGCTTCCCCTGTTTCCCGCCTTGTGATTTCTGACTATGGTGCTGTCCCATGTCCCACATGGCTCTGACAAGCCCCTCCACTAAGAGGTGCCACTATCCTGCTGACACCCTTTTAAATAGCACATTTGCTTGTCTAGCTACCCAACAGAAAAGTACTGGGATGATAAGAAACGTAGCTCATCTAAGGTAGCACTGAGCTAGAGGAACTGCATTGCAAGAGAATCATGGCAGCATTTCATAAATGTTCTCTTTTTCTTATCAAAAAAAAAGTCTTTTTGTTGAAATAACACTGTTTCAGCTAGCTACATGCTGATCTTAATACCTATGCTGAAATATTAAACAAAGTTGTTGCCTCAGAAATCATTGTAATTTAACTGGTTACTGAACCATATCAAGCCTAGAGCAGACATATACTATTTTTTCTCTTGTGGGAATACATCTCTACCCAGTTTGTTTGTGTTCTCTAAATCTTGTATTTCTTTCTATTAAGATATCACCAATCTGCTTCAGAGGCTCCCTGGTCAGACAGACAATTCTGTTTTCAGCTGCTTTTATGAAGTATGCGAATTATGTAATATATCAGAAAGAAACTATTCTTCTCTCACGTGAAATTATGGAATATGCATGTTGCAACCCGCAAAACAAATTTTTAGGGGAAAAAACAATTTAGTTAGGAAATAGAACTTAAAGTTTAATGATTAATGATAAACAATGCAATTTATAATCGTTTATAACAAGGGATCAGCCTTATAACAATTAAAAGATCATCCAAGTGATAACTGGCAGACTGCCATTGAAATCATTACCTGCAGGAAGATGCTAAATAGAAGGCACTAGAATTATTTCCAAACATGGAAATAATAGATTTGAGGGGTAAACTTCGTAAATTAAAAAACTTTTAGTGCTAATGAAGGGCAAACTCTCATAGTTCATGAACATGCAATACAGCAGCCAGCATACTGTGTGCATGTGTTTTGGAAAAAAAAAAAAAAAAGTTTGTATGTTTGTTTTTTGGAAGGAGTTTTTTTGTTTGTTTGTTTTTGTTTTTTTTTAAAGATCTAGTGCGTGTTTCTGGGTTCAGTCCTTAACTACAAGGGGTGAAAATGTGAATTGCCATGAGGAATCCTCATGCTTTCTTCCAAGATTTTCTTGGTATATTTTGAATAATAAAATAAAGAAAAATGCTATCCCTGCTTGCTTGCTTGCTTAGACTTTTTAAATATTGCTTTAGAATAACTTTGTCCTTTCCTTTCTTGTTTTATTTCTTTAGCTTTGTCTTCTTAGCCATATCTTAATGCCCTCTTAAGTTCTGAGTAAAGTAAGCGGATAAGACACAAAGTTTTAAATGTTTGTAGCACCAACACTGAAACTGCCTTTTAGCAAAAAGCCCCCCAGTTTGGAAGCTTTGCTGGTGCTGAAGAGCAGCATGTCCGAGATGCAATATTAAATCTGTCAAAGAGGAGAAATTTAATAGCTTAATAAAGCATGCAATAATGCACACCAAATGTGCTTGTAGATTGAAACTTGGTTCAATCTCGAATCTTCAAAAGTCCCACCAAGGGCTAGTCACTACTGTGGATTCTTATGCTCTCCTTAGAGGGTGTATCACATTTGACATTGCACATGAAATGTCTGTGTGTAGGAAGTATTATTTGAGGTGTGTTAATATCTGCATATCCACCTTTGGTGTAGCTGAGACTGGTTACGCCTAAGTCCAAAAAGGTGCAAATTAAGGTAAGAAAACATAGCATTTGAAATTGGTTTTACAATACTGACCTTTTCACATCTTACATCTTTTATCCTGGAAAGCTCATAGCAACATAAAATTCAGAGTAGTAAAAATAAATTATCCTTTGTACAAGGACACTGTGTCATATTTTAATGTACTGCATTCACAGCCTTTTCAACTTGCCAGTGTAGTAACATTATTCACCTATTATTTTTTTAATAGTGATGAGATCATTAATGTTAATATACCTAAATAGTATCTGCAAATAACAGAGCTTTTGTGAAAGTTTTCTCAGTTGCTCCTTTTTACCAGCAGCACCTCCAGTGGGTGCAGCACAGCCAGGTTCTCTTCCCAACAGTTTTGCCCGTCACTGACATTTTTTTTTTTTTTTTTTTTTGTGCATTTCTATTCTATAAAAGAAAAAAACATGACCCCCTTTAAAACCTAGGGATATGCTAAAAGTGAGAAGTGTGATGTAAGAGAGAAATATTTGCTAATTCTTTTGTTATTGCTGTCAGGAGCTGAATTCTTCCACTTTTTTCCCTCTTTAAAGCCATGTATTGTATAGCTTAAATGTGATAGACATATCTATCAAGTTAATGTAGCAGCTGGTAAGATTTGTTGTTTTGTCCCCCTCCCCATGTACCTCAAATTTTCCTGCTACTGGATTCAGGAGGAATGAAAATCACCTTTACTCTCTTCCAAAACCATTAGCAGTGCCCTTTGGTTCCACTGCCTGCTGTATCAGTGCTACCTCCTGCTTATGCTCCCAATCAGGTAGTGGTCAGGGAATGCAGAGAATTCCTTCTGGCAACCTGTAAGTGTATATTCAAGTTTCATCACCTTCAGTATGTGCTGCCTGAGTGCTCTCCTGAAGAAAAATGATGTCCTGAAGCACAGCCATTTTCATTATCTCAGTATAATGAAGTATATTAAATATTATTATTTTTAAAAACTGTGAACTTTTAGGATAATACTGTCTTAATATCCCCATAATTTCATTTATCTAGTACTAAAACTAAATCAGTGGGGACAAGGACTGTGTAGAGAACATATTAATCATCTTAATCAATGTTGGTTTAATTTCCCTTTGTAGCTTTACTGTTAAGGCCACAGTAGTATCATACAAAGAACTGTCAGCAATCTGAAGCACTGAAGACCATGGTCAAATCATAGAATGAATTAAACATTCAAAAAAAATTCTAACATGAGAGATAGAGGGACTTGTTATCCAACTTCTTTTTAATACTGTTTGAAGTACTTGAGAGTTAGCTTGTATTAGCTAACTTATTTATTAAACCAGTGTTTAGTATCTTGCATTAAGAAAACTGCTGGCAAGGAATGGGCATGGGTATGTTCTGTATGCTCCCTGTACTGCCTGTGGATTCCAATAAGCTGCATTTCAGCCCTTAGACCAGGAGTGTGATGACATAAATGAGATTCACTGCACCAGATGGAATCATAGTACCTGGTGGGGTTCTTGAGCTTGTGTATTTACACTACCTTTTAAAATGTTGACAAAGACATTAAAATCATATGGATAGGGAACTCTCTTAGTATCAATAGAAATCTTTCTTTTGTATTTTATTCTTTAAATCTACAAAGACTCAAAAAATATAATTACAAAGTCTCAAAAACTCAGAAGAAGCTTTCTTTTTTGAAAACAAACAAAAAACCCTCTTCATATAACCCAAAATATATTTCGCTATCACTTGGAAAAAGAAAAATCTTTTGAGTGAATGGGTGGAACAGACTATGAAAAAGCATCTGTTTCAAAACACAGGGTAATGGCAGCACTTATTCATTTTTATTAATAGTCTCTGGAAAGCAAGCCTAGTCTTCAGGCAGCATAATTCTGAATGATCCCAGAAATATCTTCTGGTGACATTCGTTACCTTCACGAGTGCTGCAAATGTTTTCTCTCCAAAGAGGCAATGACTTGATGCCATCTTCCTCAATGTTGTGTTGCTCTCAGCTCACTTGTTTGACATTGTTTACTGCTTTTATCAGGTGGTGATGTTAGTGAGTAAGGTTCTGTCATTATACTGATTGATGCTACTACCTTCTATCTAAATTGCTTAACCAAAAATTTGCAATGCTCAAAATCATACAGTCGTCCTGCCTTTTTCTGTTTCCTTCTTATAAGCCTCCTCTTTTTTTTTTCGTTTTCTGTCTTTTCCTTCTCTTCCTCTTCCTTGTCATTTGTTACTGAGTGCCTTATTTGCTTTTTCCATATAATAACAGTACAACTTCAAACCTAAAGCTAGTACTTACTGTGTTTAATGTTGGAAACAGGATTGCCTCAATCAGTTCATTAGATATAATGTCATTATGATATTTTGTATGCAAGATTAAAAGAGATAGAAAAAAAAAGAGTCTTTCTTCTTATCAGTGATCTTTGGAATTATGAGCAGAAACACTGTTCTCTGTACTCAGGATAGCATTCAGCACAACAGCTTGCTACCTACAAAAGCAGCATCCCTAATAGCAGCTGGCACTCATGATTAAAACTAATTTGCAGTTGCAGTACTTTCCTATCAGAATTTGCAAACTAGAAGTGGCATAATATTATGACACAGTTATACTGCAAATACTGTGCTGGAGTTTGAGATGTATTGTTTAAGATTCACAGTCACACCTTAGTTTGGCTTGCTTTGCTTTATAAAGCTGATTTAAGTGATTCTTATTAGCATTTGTAACTTCCTTCAAGAGATTCCAGCTTCCAAGCAAAGAGGAGATCTTACCTTCTGCCTCATGTAGCAATATTTTCATTTGAGGAGTGACTATCAGACCCTGTTACTGGTGTCTCTTCTCTCTAGCAGTTATGGGTACAAAGCAAAGCAGTGGCAAAGCTCCACTTAAGAAACTAACAGATTAATTCTTTTTTGTTGTTGTTGCTTTTGCTGTTGTAAGGAGAGGAAAAACACTTCTTATGGGAGGGTTAACATTTTACTGGGAAATATAAAGTTCTAACATTGCCACTTATTCAGAGGAAAAATGGCATCATTTTCTGTTTGAGTTTCAGGGATAGCCGTCTTTATAAAGGTAGATCTTGATGTTCACTGACTTTTTCCCTTTGCACTGGCTTTCCCTCTCTACTGTCGAATTACAGTTTGATCCAGCATCCCGAGTACAAAATGCAAATTTTATCACATTGAGATGTCTTGTTTAAGAGCCGCATTTATTCTGCACCCTCTTGAAATGCACAGGTCTTTTTATAAGAGGTCTTGACTAGTTTTTAGCACTGTGACAGGACTCATTACTTAGTAGCTGCTTGAGTGGCCTTTTATGACTACAATGATTTCAGACTGTAGTGAGGATGAGCTCCTTCCTTTCCACCTTAGTTGAGCAAGTTCCTTAAAGATAAAGTGGCACCGGGATGATTCTGCATCTGTAAAAAGATAGTGCAGGCTGCCCAGAGGACAGGAAATTGCCCTTTCATCAATCTGCCAAACTTCACCATATTCCAAAGAGGAAATGTGCCATAATGCACATATTTACCAAACAGTTTTGACAGCCAAATGCTCTACTTGTACTGATCATTTAGTATGAAAAGGAAAGGAGTTTCCATATTCTTCCATGCAGAAGTGACTGCAGAAGACACTGTTTTAGACACGTGCGACACAGCAGAAATTCATGCTCTAAAATCAGGGGCTACTTCTTCAGACTTGCAGCAAAACTAGTTGTTGGCCACTTCTAGAAAGGTAAGAAAAGTTGTTCAAAAAGAAAGATATGTCTAAGCACTGGGCTCATTTTGCAAATGGACTTAATTCTCATAATTGTAATGAAAAACACAAACAAGAAAACACTGAAACATCTTTCATAGAATCATAGAATGCCTAAGGTTGGAAGGGACCTCTAGAGGTCATCTAGTCCAACCCCCCTGCACAGGCAGGG
>JAWLRI010000923.1:2657957-2682697 GCA_034781795.1 Crypturellus tataupa | reverse complement strand
GGGAGCTTATGAGTTCAGCTGACCTGACCTGTTCATAGGAGCTTTGTCTGTGTTTATCTGACAGCTACTTCTGGATGACTGACATTTCCCTCTGGAAAAGAGGAGAAAGAAGGGCAACTAATTAATACCTCCAAATTTTGTTTCTATTCCTAACTCATCAGCAGTTTCCCTTTTCAGCTTCGTTTGGGGAAAAAAATCAAATGGGTTCTGATGAACTATTACTGCTAGCCAATTAATAGTGATTTTTTTTTCTCTTTTTCTCCTTAAATTAGTTATAACGCTGGGCAGATTTCACCGTTTAGGAAAATATCATTCAAGATAGTTAATGAGTAATACAGCCTCACCTTGAAAACTATGTTCAGTTTTGGTCAGCTTCATTTTAAAAAAGACAGCAGTGAATAGAAAATGATTACAAGTGCGAAGAGATTTGTCTGAGGAAAGTGTGTCTTACATGCAGGTGTCAAAATATACTGAAAAATACTTAATATACATAAAATACTTGAATGTATTCAATCAATTAGGCATTCCTATTTTTCTGTTCTTATATGCAAAATCTGCAAGAAATTGAAAAGGGAAGACTATAAATTACAATGTAAACTCCTTGTTTACAGTGCTAAGATAAGACTTTTTTCTTTTAAGATTTACAATCTTAATGCTTTGTGAGTACCAAAGTAAGAATTATTATTAATAATTTTAAAGCTATTAAAAGAAAAAAAGGTTCCTAATTTTGCTGTGTTAATTACGGTGGTAGGCTGTAGTAAAAGGTAAAAAAGATGTTTTTCTGAGAATCTTGGGGATGGCACTGATTAAAATTCTCCCCTCTTTGAGCAGCTTTTTCAATTCGCAAATAGTGCCAACACAGGCACCACAAGGCCATGGAAATTTGAGCATGTCACTGCTCAAATCGGGAGTTAAGACATAGAAATTACACGAGCCTATGAATTTAGGAAGTGGGAAGAATGCAAGAAGGTATCTTTATAAAGTCAGTCTTAAAATCTCCCTTAAGATAGATTTTATTTTCAAATGTTTTGAGGCATGGATTTATATTTAATTGAACTGTTTCCACTTGTGTAAATGCTTGCATATGGGTATACTGCATATATAATGCTTTCTGCGTATGGGTATATTGCATATATAATGCATATTTCTGCATTCTGCATTCAGGGATGAAGTAGGATGACCTCTGCTCCCAAGAGCTTTTGGCCATCCTTCATCTTTTGAAAGATGGAAGAGACAAATAAAGAGGAATAATCCTAAGGAGAAAATAGAAGTCAAGAGATGAGAATGAGTTAAGACAAACATGTCAGAGCCTTAAAAGGGAAATGTGAATGTGGAATAACCAGAAATAGAAAGATGAGAACAAAGTTTTACTTTAGATGTTAACATATGCATATTTTGAATAATTATTTTACAATATAAAGGTAATAATGTATTCGGAAGTGAATATTATTTGATTTATTCTTACTAACTTTTTAGCCCTTTTGGTTAATAGGTAGAAGAAGTGACAATCAGTTTGACAGCACATATAAATAACAGAACTCAGGGCACTCTAGCATTGAATACCTGGAGGAATAAAATCTGAGAATATTGGTGCTTACATAGTACCTAAATAAAACCTAGTATTAACTGAAACGAAGGCATTTTTTATCTTTTCCTTGTAGTCCTTTAACAGTTGATTGTTATTATCCTTAATTTTAATGACGCTCAGACAAAAAATAAAAGTTTTCATGCTTCTTGGAAAGTTAGCAAAAGTATTTCTAACGGAAAGAATTAAGCAACCTAATGTCAGTGGTCAATATCAGACCTGGTTTATTAGTTTAGTGTTAGGTTTTATGTTTTTCTTTACTATCTAGCGTGTCTAGAATTATTTTTTTATGAGACTTCCCTTTATTCTAGTGTTTATATTCCAGTGAACAGGGTTTAGGTTGATTAGTGTGGGCACAAGAATAAACATCTAGGCCCAAGCTGATGGTAACACTGGTGTTGCCTAAATATGTTTTAAAGCCTCTTCTAGGATATGCTCTTGCTATTCCCATTAGTAAACTCGGGACAGTTAATTTTATATTAATAAATATAAATATTATTGTATGTAAGTATTAATGTATATAAATATATAAACAGTTTATTTTATATCTGATAAATCAGCTGGTATCACAAGCCTTTCTTATCCTTCCCTGCTGCAGAGTCTGGGCATGATCTGCCCGGTCGTTGCTGCAAATGCCTGATGCCTGTGAGAGCGAGTTGGGGGCTCTGCGCTCCCAGGGCAGAAGTTTTCCCTTGCCCATCGCTAGCTCGTTCCCCCGGCCACAGAGCGGGGCTCGGGCAAAGGGGCGCTCGCCAGCGATGCTGTGCTGCTAGCTGCAGGCACAGACCCTGCTGCTCTGTATCTCTGTAATTTCCTTCTCATTTCCACTTGAGTCTAATTAGATTCTGGTGATGCTGTAAGAAAAGGAAGAGACAGTGTTTCTCCAAATGTTGTTTTGTCTAATGCGGAGGGCAGTAGCTTTCTGCCATGCAGCATGTGGCGTATGTGAAAACAGATGTCTCTCGTAAACTGCCAAACTTATCAAAAATTGTGCTCAAGCGAGCCGGGAAGGGCTGCGGGAGAGGAGTGCTCAGGCTGGCTCCGGGAGCGTCGGCAAGCGCAGCGCTGACAGCAGTGCAAGTTTCCAGGGAGCCTTTCTGCTTTGCACTGCCACACGCCAAGTCTCCCGGTCTGAAGCAGATGTTTTTCCAGCTGCTCTGAAAAGCCACGCTACTTTCTGGATACAATGTCATGCCCAGGGGTTAGTGGTCCCCCACGGCCATCTAAGAGGACCCAGTGCTGCTGAAATGAAATGCTTAGAGAAGCATGAGATGCAGGGCTTTTCCTGATGTTTTGCCTCAGCTGGTGTGGATAGCGAATTACCTCAGCTCAGTGCTGCGCTGCTTTGCACCACTGCAACTTTCTTCAGAGCACAATATTGGAGAAACCCTCCAATTCCCCTCTGCTCACAAGCTGGGGTGAAGCCTGGAATGATTTGCTGGCTGGAAGGATGTTGACTCTAGAGTGGGAGTCAGAGGGACTGCAAACAGTGGGTATTGTTGTGATTATATTTGCATCTCTGAAGCTGCTTCATTTGCTGGGACTGATTGATTTTTCAGAAGGTAAAGTGGTCACTCGCAGTTTGTGCTGTTTGTAGGTGTGGTAGCTGATGTGCTAAGAGAGCCTTAGCTAGCATCAGGTATAAAAGCTGTGAAATGCAATGCTTGAAAAGTGAAAAAAAGATCGGGGTTTGGTCCTGCTGCTTTTACTTTGTTACTGTAAAACAGAAGTAGATTGTAACACTTGTATTTTAAAGAGCATTGCCAAGTGTCTGAGTGGATATTTATTAGAAAGGATGAAAGCAGTGAATGTAGGCTTATCTGGCAGTTGAATGTGGAAGCTGCCCTCTGCTAGAAGACTTAATACATAAGTGTATCTTAGTGCAGTCCACATCTATAACACACTTTGCTTTTCTGATTTATGTTGCAGTTAGAGATTTGTTCTCTATTGATATCTGTGTTTTAAACAACATTTTCGTGGATAAATGCAAAGCACTATTGCTACAGGTTAAGTATACAGCTACATTTTTTTTTTTTTTGGATTAGTCTGTGTGACATCTGAAAAGGAAAAAAAAAGGCCATAGATGTCCTCATTAAATGTGGATATTTTAAATATATATAATGAATATATGTTTTAAAATTCCTATTTGCTTGCTGAGACTCATGTCTGCTGTCTGCTCTATGGGTTGTATCATTTTATCTAATCTCAGAGGGCTTCACATTAATTTTAGTAGGGTTTTTTGTATAGACAAATTGATTTTTTTTCCCGCATTGTATAGAATAAGCTATTTTGGTTATAAGCAAGATCTTAAGCAGTCATCTTAACTAAATTTCCTCCTGTGTAATGTTGTAGTAAACAAAGGCTGTTCACTCCCTGAAGCACTAAAACTCAGCAAGGACTGGCTCTTGTCGGGGTGCTGCCGTGTGGAGCCAGTGCTTGCTGCTGCAACCTGCTCTCAGCCCCAATGCAGTCCCCGAGCCACAGAAAGCACTTGAGTTTTCTGAAACATTAACTTTTCACAATAGACTTGGATCACTGATGGATGTGGATTTGCACCACCACCTGATAAACCTGTTCAGTGTGCAGATAAAATGTGAAATCTTGAACACAGCGCTTTAGTAAAAGTTGCTGAACTAGTGAAATAAATGGTTCTTAAAACTGTATGTGGTGAGAATATATAACGTGCATTTGTTCTGAAATTGTGAAATTACATTTTGAGTAATTTTTCACTTATGACAGTGCTCACTTTTGTTTCTTAGTGCCCTGGGTATCCAGTATTTTAAAATGCCTCTTACTAAATATGTGTCAATTCCAGCTTCATAATACATAGTAAGAGATAATTATGGAAAAAAAAAAAAGAAATATTTGCCTTTCTGAAAGATATTCAGTTACACCCCCGATTTTAATTTCTTATACTGTACTTAAGTGCATACTATAATTAAGTTTGTGAGAAATGTTGTATGAAATGTAAAATACATTGAACCATCCTTCAAAAAAACCTCACTCCAATTTTAATACAAACAATAGGTTCAAGGTGATATGTATATAAGTTCTTTGTGTTAATACGCTCATTAGCACCTTGGTAATTTCATGGAAAACTACTTTGCAAATAAGAACAGCACCAAAAAACAATATCTTAATGTAAACAGATTAAACACTATAAAGTGGAGTAGACTTCTCTAGTATGAATAGCTCTGGTTTCCTTGGCTGTTTTAAATGGCCTTAGGAATGATCCATGCTATTTTAACTCCTTCATGTTTGGGCACTGCCAATATAATTAAACAAGTATTCTGCCCGAGAGATTAAAGAATGTTTTGTAGTATATTCACAGCTAGTGGTCTGAGTTGCATGGAGAATTATGTTGAACAACCAGTGTTGATTCTGAAAACAAAATGAGCACCGAGCCCTCCTCATCTACCCCGTGGAAGCAGGACACGAGCCCTGTGTACAGAAGGACACTGTGACAAATGTATCTGTATCTGAAGCCTTAATATGCTTGTCTTAATATTTCCTCTATAATGATTCATTTTGAAAATGTCATTGATAAAGAGGGCAGAAAGATTTTTCTGACACTTGCCAGTAATGGGCTGAAATTACAGCTGAAGGACAAATTCTTAGCTAGTAACTTGTTGTAACTTGACTGATTTTATTGTGGTTGTGGCGATGTGTTATGGCAGAGTGACTTGTCCAAGCCAGAACTAAGAGTCAGTGGCAGAAGTGGGAATAAAACTGAGGTGATTCAACTCTCCACAAAAGAATAATGAATTAAGTAATATGAACTCTCACATCCTTTCAGTTTAACTTTACTCTCTTTGTCCATGGCTCTCAGCAAAGAGCCTCAGCTCCTTTGTCCATTTGTATTGAGAAACTGAAAGAACTTATTAATTACTATAGCAAATACACTATAGCAAGAGGACTATGTTGAAGAAGTCTTGACTTCCACCCCTCTTCTGTGCAAAACTAGAACAATCCAGGCAATCTGCTTGGTTGTGTTACTGAGTCCAGCATTAGGCAGGACAGGCAACATGATTAAACTTGCATCTTGGTGCATCTTAGACTATGTTCTTCTACTTTCTCTATTATTCATCCTTCATTAAGCAGGAAAGAGTGGTCAGGAAAGGCAGAAATCTGATTTTGAGGGAGCTGGAAAGCTGTTGCAGCTGTTTCATCAGTATCACTTTTACTAGAAGTAAGTGCAATTCTCTCTTCTCTCTCTTTCCATCACTTTGAAAGTGGTTTGAGAATGATCAATATATTTCCTCTAGCTTCCTTGCCTGAAATTTGGCTGCTGGACAGCTTGCCTTGAAATATTTCGTTTGTGGATGTTGTGGTGGGACTAGCTAAAACTCAATAGAACTTCTGACGAGCTGTCTCATCTAGCTCAGAGTTGCTGGGGGTGTTCTACTTTCAATGTGATGTCTCTCAAAAACAAGGCCATTCCAGTCTTGGGAACACCTTGTTTGGGAAGAATCCTCTTGAATATAATCATCTTTTTATGTAACAGAAAAATCACTTACTTTGAAACCGGTGATTTTGTTTTGCTTATTTCAATGGCTTACGGGGTTAAGAGGAGACCATGCTTTACAGGTTGAGAAAGAGTCTAGAGTCCCATGGAGGGTGGGGATAAACACGCATTTAAAATATATAGTACTATAACGAGTTTGGGTCTAGGACAATATTTCCCTTTGAAAATGGTAAGAGACCAGGGTCACTAGAGATTATTATCAGTGCTAGGGCTAGGCTTAAGTGTGAGAGAAGCCCTAGAGGCCTGTGGGCAGAGGAGCTAGAAGAGGAATGGCAAAGGCAAGGCAGAGCTGTATCCAGATGGTTCTAGGGTAACATTTACCTTTGAGTCGTAGGAAGTTCCATTTCCATGTGAAGAAGAGGTTCTTTACTGTGAGGATGACAGAGCCCTGGAACAGGCTGCCCAGAGAGGTTGTGGAGTCTCCTTCTCTGGAGATTTTCCAAACCCACCTGGATGCCACCCTGTGCCACGTGCTCTGGGTGTCCCCAGGGGGGTTGGACTAGATGATCTGTAGAGGTGCCTTCCAACCTCAACCATTCTGTGGTTCTGTGAGTCACTACTAGACCCTCTGGCCACCCTTGAGAGTATTCTGAGTGCTAGGGTTAAGGGACAGAGAAAGCTCAGAGCCCCATGAGGAGAGTGGCTAAAAAGGACATGCCAAAGAAAATGCAGTGCTATATCCCAACGGGTTCTAAAATAGTATCTGAGTATCTGCTTTGAGCTAATAGAAGACTTGGAATTGTCAACCTCCAGAATTACCTGAGATACAGCTGTTGAAAGAGAGAGAGAAAATCTAGAGTCCCATGGGTAGTAGGGTTAGAAAGGCCATGCCAAAGAAAATGTGACACTGTATCCAGGTTGATCCTAGAGTAGTATTTGCCTTTGAGTTAATAGGAGTGTTGAAGACCTGAGCCTTTGGAATCCCTTGAGCTATGGCTGCAAATTAGTGTTAGGGTAAGAGTTATGGTTAAGAAAGATATAATGCCTAGAGCCTCCTGGGGAGTGGGGTGTGCCAAAGGAAATGCAACGCTTGATCCAGGTTGGTTCTAGGCCAATATATGCCTTAGAGCCGTCACTGGAAAGACCACTGAAATGGTCTTTCAGAGCCACTTGAGATCATTATGAGTGCTAGGGTTAGGGGTAAAGAGAGGAGGGAAGTCTACAGTCCCATATGGAGTGCTTGCCAAAAGAAATGTGGTGCTCTATGCAGAATGGTGCTAGGAAAACATTTGCCTTTGAGCCAGCACTAGGCCTCATGGCCTCAGCCTGCAAAAATGCCTGCTAAATAGGCTGACAACTAGGGTTAGGGTTAAGGTAAGAGAGAGGAAGTCTAGAGCTTTCTGTGGAGTGGGCTGAGAAAGGGCATGGCACAGGAAATATGGTGCGACATCCATGTTGGTTCTAGAATAGTATCTACCTTTGAGCTAATAGGAAGCTTGATGACCTCAGCCTAATCAGATAAGCTGAGGTTGGGAACTAGCATTAGGGTTAGCGTTAAGGTTAAGAGAGAGAGAAAGCCTAGAGCATCATGGGGAGTGGGGCTAGAAAGGCCATGCCAAAGAAAATGTAGCACTACATCTAGTCTGGTGTTAGGAGCATATTTGGTGTTTAGTCGGCCCGAGGCCTGGTGAGCTCAAGCTTAGGACTAGAGTGAGGGTTGAAAGAGAGAGAAAGTCCCATGGGGAGTGGGGCTAGTAAGTTCATGCCAAACTAAATGAAGTGCTATATCCAGGCTGGTGCTAGGACTGTATTTGCCATTGAGCCAGCACTAGGCCTCATAACCTGAGCTCAGGCTAGAGCCAAAGTTAGTGGTTAGGGTGAGGGTTAGGGCTAGGGTAAAGGTTAAGAGAGAAGGAAAGCCTAGAACCGCATGGGGAGTGAGGCTAGAAACTACATGCTAAAGGGAATGTAGTATTATATCCAGACTGGTGCTAGCACCGTATTTGCTGTTGAGCCAGAACTAGGCCTGGTGAGCTCAGGCTTCTCTCACTCACTCACTCACTCACTCACTCACTCACTCACTCACTAATGTATTGTAGGCCAAAGGGCCTGAAAGGCTTTATTTGTAGAATATGGTGTATGCAAAGACATAAATAACCATTGGCTAAATTGACAGTATGGAGCAACATTAGAAATGTGCAATGACAGGATGATTGACTAGGAGAAAAATCCCTGATATTACATTGATGTAGAAATAATTAAGTTATCTTTGATCTCTTGACTTCTCAAATTATCTGTTCCATTTTTAATGGAGTTTTCCAACAGAATTATTTGACCTTTGATAGTAATGAGAACATGGGAACTACTCAGTGAATTTCCCAGTCATTTTTTTCTGAACTAGGTGCAGATCTATGCAAAATATCCAAGACTTACAAAGCAGCTGAATCTGTTCCATGTAATTAGAAAATAATAACATAAATTAAAGCTAATATGCCATAATTTCATTATAATATGGATTTTAACTCATAATAAAAGTTGATTAAAAAAAAAAAGCTGTCATAACGGTGGCGCTGCAATCTCCGTAGACACTAAATGCTGTTTAACTACTTCATTTGACTTGAACAGCATGAAGAACCACGAATCAGACTGTCCAAATTGTAGAAATGTAATATGCACTTCTGAACGTTGTAGCTTATGAGTTTTCAGAACTACCATGACTTTAAATTTAGTCATGTGTGCATGCATTGTGTATATTTGCTCAACAGAGAGAAAGAATGTGAAACTAAAACCTTGTGTACCAAGTTCTAACACTAAGTATGTTTTAATGGCTGTGGTATTCCAAGGGAACTACCACATAATGGGAAGTCTGCCAAGTTCTTAGATGGTGTGCATACAAAAAATCATATTAAAAATTCCATATTAAATGGAAAGTCATTGGACAGATTGATTCTCAATTTTATATTTACTTGTAAATGGATGGATTCTGTATGTACACTTGCCTGATTCTAGGTACTTATATCTAAGCAGATGTTGGGTATTTATGATAGGCATCTGTCCATATTTTAGGTACAATTTATTTTCAACCTTCCATTATGCACTTAAGAAAGAAGAAGTGATGTCTTTTAAAACACATGCTGATTTAGGCATCATGAAGGATATTGACTGAGGTCTGCTGAAATGAGTGCAAGATGAAGTGCAACAGTACAGTGCTTGATTTATGAGGTTCCCAAAGGTGATGAGCCCCTTGCAGATAAAACTGCCAGGTTTGTAGGGAGAGAGGGTAAAATTAAAGGGAAGCTAAAAGGTGTGGTTGAGAAGCAGGTGGGAGGAAAGTGGTCCATTTTATCAGTGATCTATTACCAAGCTAGTAAATAGTGAGGCAAGGAGAGCCTCCAAAAAATTTGTATCAGGCATATAACATAAAAGCATGTACTCCTCGGATGAGGAGGTATAGGAGTAAATGAAGCATTCTATGGGCAAGAAAAAAAAAGTGATTTTGTCCTGTGATCTGATAGGAAACAGCTTACCAAGCTGTGACTCTCAGGACATCCACAAAAACAGAAGGACTGGTTCAGCCTGACTAAATATGAAAAATGCTCCATTATGTTTAACGTATGTACTAGCAGTTTAATTTCTGTCATGGTTTGTACTGTGAATTCTTTAGATGCTTCTTCTCAAAATAAAAGATGGTGTAGCAAATTCTATGTGTCATCATGAAATCTGAGCTAAGCTAAATTGGCTAAGTCAGCATTTCTGATGGAAACCTACATTTCTGCAGCAGTAATCACAATTCTTCCATCTGAGATGGCAATGAGAGAAGATATAGCCTGATGTGAAAGGCTGCTCTTGGCAGTGATTTGACCTTCCAACAAATGGGAGAGCAGTGGAACTGTTTATGATGATGATACAGCTGTTGCAGTATTTTCACCCAAAGGAGTGATTATTATCCTGCCCCCCTTGGATAATTTGTATTCAGCCTCTCCCAACATCTCTTCTGTACCGTGTTATTCGTAAGGTGCTGCTATTTCTCTATTACGTGGGTACCAATTATCAGCAACTTGAGTAAGACAATTAGAAGAATCATGATGAAATAGAAAGTTGAGCTATCATTTGGAAAACGTCCTAGCAGTTCCCTTCTTTATGGCCTTGGGCAATCCTCTAGGAAATGGTGAAAAATGTACTACTTATCCTCACAAGAACCAGCGATATAAGTACATTAAAGGTTGCTTGAGATGTGTAGTGGTGAGACCCATATGAGTAGAGAGGCACATCAGTAGATTTTCTTTTCTTTTCTTTTCTTTTTTTTTTTAACCAAAATGTCAGAAGTAGGAGAGCCCATGGTTGAAACCTCATCATGGTGGAAGATAGTTACAAATAGCTTCAATTTTTTGAGACTATTTAATAAAAAAAGCACTCTGAATGCCATCAGAAATAAAATCAGGCATCAGTCAATATTCAAGGCTATTCGTTACTACAAAGACTATTTTCTTGTGAAAGCAGATAGCTTCACCTCCGATCCTAAAAAAATCTGTTCTAAAGCACAATAAGATTTTTTTTTTCCCTGTAGGACAGTCCATGTGTTCTGTTGTACTTCTGTGAACTTTCTTTGACTATAAATGCTTCATATTGTATATTCTTTTTAGGTATTTACAAGATTTGTTTTTCTGCAAGCAGTATATCCATATTTGAACTCATTTACACGTGAATATTTCTGAAAAAAATACAATATAGTAAATACAATACATATGTAAAGATAGGTAATTAAGTATGGAGTAAATAATTTCAAAACTTAACAGTTTATAGTGCCATAAAAGAAAATATAGAGATTTACAGTATTTCACAGGCTGTAAATAAAAAGGTTTTCACCACAGCGTATTTTTAATATGTGTAAATTTAATTTCAACATATGATAATATTCTGTTATTAAAGTATGCACATTTTCTATGGGAATCTATTTTTCAAAAAAACCCACACAATTCATTTTAATTTAAACCAATAAAATAGTTTAAAAAATATTAAAGGAAAATATTTTATGGCGTGACACCACATATAAGCTCTTCTTGGTTGCATTACTGTAGCGGTGCATTATAGTTCAGTGTTTCTTTGTTAACTGCAATGAGTAATACTATTTGCATTGCTGAAAAAGAAAGTCTTGTTTTTAGTTATTTTTCCCTCTGGGCAATATTTCATCCTTGTTACTGAAGACACTGTATGGAGCCCAATGAACTAATATACAATAAGCTTTTGGGATTTGGATTCAGCCCCTGATCCTTACATAAATCATAAAACTATAAATTTTTACCGGCTTTTTTCCAAGTGAACAAGTCTAATGCATTGTCCTGGGTAAGAGTCCTGCTGATTTCTTCCCAAGTTATTCATGTCCATCACTGTAGTTTCTCAGCCAGATATGTGCACCAGGCAGCAGCATTCCAAGTACAACAATTACCATAAAAGTATTTTTTATAAAAATAGAGAATTTAAATAAACTACCAATAAACAGATACTTTATTATGTACCCATATACTGTCATGTTGTTTTGCTGCTTGCTTTTTCTTTTCCAAAGGAAGATGAAATTGCTGAAAATAGTATTATTCAAGGCTTTTATGCAGCTCTATTTATGCCACGCAAAACCTGTATCTCATGAATGAGTGGATACTTGAATGGGTGCTTGAAGGAATGCATCTGCAGACATTTGAGTAAAATTTTTATTACCAAATTTTTTAATGAATTTTTAATACATTGAGCAATTTATGGTATTTATATAACTAGAGACTGTAATTGCATCCATTCTATTGGTTATTAATTTAAAAAAAAAAGAAAAAAAGTATTTCTGACCAGGGCATTTACAATCCAAGGACTTTCTCTTTGCACCTCTTCAGATGCAGCCCATGAGGCAGCTGGGGAGCTGGGCAGTAGCAAACTTGCTCCTAGCACTCTGCTCCGGAGAAGGAATAAGCAGCAGTAGGTCAACATTAATGATATCTCATCTTCTCTTCACTCTACTTAACATCATAATAGGGAAAAGCTGATGGGAGGGCAAGGGCAAAGTCCTTTGCCATATTTCCACATGAGAGTGAGCGTGCAGTGAGGATATGTCCATGTGAGATGGTCAGAGGGCTCCTCGGAGGCTCCTTCTCCCCAGCGAAGGAGGTGGTGAGTGTTGTTTGTCAGGGTGAAGGCATGGGGAAAAGCCAAGCTTGCTGCTTGGCTCGCACCTGTGCCCAGCAGCGTTGCAGCAGAGGCATCATAAAAGATCTTAGCCTCATGGATTAATTCATTAGGGGAGTTAAACACCTAAGAAACATCAAGGAAGAAATTGCAGTCTGACTCACTTAGGGCATGGTGATAGTCCATGATAGAAAAAAATTGGCAGCGATGCTTGGAAAAGATCTAGAGAGTAAGATTGCAGTGCGCTTTCAGAGAACTTTTTAGGCTTGAGGCAAATTTGAACACAGGGGCACAAAAGGGAAACAACTGTTAAGGAAAACCAAACAAAAATATATTATTAAATTGTTTGGGATATTCTGCTGTTGCCATTTTCCCAAAGAAGTATAATTTGTCTAGTTTACAGTACTGTCTGATAACACTGAATATTTAGGGGGGGAGGGGGAAGAAAAAAATAATAATAAAAAAAAACTATCTTCTATCTTTGAATAAAAGGGAGCCTATAGTTGGCAGTGTGGAGATATAAATAACGGTGTCCTGAGTTTTAGAATGGTGGAACTGTGAGAATCATTGCAGATTTTAGGAGAAGCTTTCCTGTATATCAGGCTGGCTTGATTCAGATTTCTTAGATATAGGTCTATGGGGCCAAATTCAGTTACCTGCAAATGTAGTTTAAATATTGATAGTTCTTCACATGATACTTATTCTCAGTGGTAAGCGTTTTTCTTTTGTTAATGGTTTTTGAACTTTTAAGCTGAGATAAAAACAACCACTCTCTCCAATGAGATGACTCAGAGCAGGTCTACTGCGTGTGCTGGTAGTTAATTTATTTAGGTTTTAGTAGGTTGGTGAGCAGTCCTGTGGACTCAGCTGGGCAAGAAGTTGTAAGAAAACTTCATTAAAGTACTGCACACAGTTTTTAGAGCTCTGGATTTTGTATAAACGCTCTTGTTTTTATTTCAATAAAAACAAAGTCTTACTCTGCAGGTACAAAGCAGTGCTAAATAATGCTAAGTGATTCACAGTGAGTTTTATTGTCCTGTCCTACTGTATAACTATGGTTGCACACTTCTGAAGAAAAAATACATGTAAAAACGGCTTTTTTTTTTAAACCTGCTATAATAGAATTCATGAATGAGAGCATTGCTCCTGATTAAAAACTTTAGGAGAACCTATTTCTAGAAACTGAATCAAAAGCTAAGTATTGTCTCTACTT
Source organism: Crypturellus tataupa (assembly GCA_034781795.1). Classification (NCBI taxonomy): domain Eukaryota; kingdom Metazoa; phylum Chordata; class Aves; order Tinamiformes; family Tinamidae; genus Crypturellus; species Crypturellus tataupa. Next base: position 2,669,266 of record JAWLRI010000923.1, on the reverse strand, counting down.
GGATATTTAAAAATATAATTATCATTCATATTTTCTATTGTTTTCTATGTGGTCTTACAAAATATTTCTTTCTAATGCAACATTAGTTCATAAAGAATTACCAAGCGAATTTTGCTATTAGTTTTTCTGACTCATCATGAAAAGAAAGAAGGAAAAGTAGCTTAATAGTTAGATTATTTTGCTGAAGCAATTATGGAGATTAAAACTTAAACAGCAAACTTCTCACAGAACTGAAATTCAGAAATCTATGGATGGCAACGTGAACTGGAAGAATATGGTAAAGTTTCATTTTTTTTTTTCTGATTATCTGCTTTCATAATTAAAAAATATTTTGCCTTTAAATAGTTCTTTTCATTCAACTATTTCAAAGAATGCAGAAAGGTACCCAAAAATAATATTAGCAGGAAAGAAAGACATTCATTTCAAGTCTCCGTCAATATAAATTAATCCTCGAGTCTTCATACGTACTTGGCAATTTTCATGATTAGATCATGGTAACTTGAGTTATATAATGTAGCCATAAAGAGCAGTCAAAAGTATCAAGCTCACTCTTTAAACTGGACTTCCAGAAAAGCTCCAGTTCCTGATGGAGAACAATTATGTGAAAACTCACCTTTTCTGAAATGATATCCCATACCTCTCTGCCCAGGTAGAAATTGTTGAGTGGAAAGCTCTTTCGAAAAATTTGTTTTCTGAACTCAGATTTTTCATACAGCTGGGTATGTATGTGACTCCCTTTGTGGGTTTTTTGTTTGTTTTAAATAAACCTCGGAATTCTGAAACTTTGCTCTATGCTGGCAACAGAGAGTGGCCTGGGCGTTTTAATTGTCATGAAACATACAGATAGGTTGCTGGCTGCTGTGCTCTGGGGAAATCATTAATCTTCTTGAATTACCTTATCTTTAAATGTAAATGTCCATCAGGTATGTGAAGTAGATGAAGTAACTTGATATTTTTAACAGTGTAAGGGTAGCATATTGTAGGACTAATGAAGAATGCAAATGTACTGCTTATTTACTTTCTGTGTACTCTGATCGTGGTCTTGCAATTAGATGGTGGGGCTTTCCAAGATCTCTGCAGATTCTTTTTCTCTATTAGTTGTAAATATCTCTTGCTGCTAGGAGCATGGGTTCCCTAGCCTCCTGGCAACAACCCTAGGAGAAGGACAACTTTAACCTCAAACCCAGCCAGGTGGAGCTTGCTTAGCCCTGTAAGGCCATCCATCTCAGAGAAGGATACTCGAACTAAACCTACGTCCTGGGGACTTCGCTGCCACTGTCCGAGCTCGCTAAGCCCTGGCAGACGAACCTTAGGAGTAAAGGGTGACACTTATCCTGTTACATGAGGATCAGCGTGGCCAAGTCGGATATGGCAATGCACTCTGAGCCCTTCCCAATAACCAAGGTTGAGTTCTCGCTCCAACTCTGTTCACATTCCTCAGCATAATGCTCCAAAGGGCCATGGCAGACCTCGATGAAGAAAATGGCATTTACATGCAATATCGTACTGATGGAAGCCTATTCAACCTAAGGCGTCTAAAGGCCCACGCCAAGACCCTAAATCACCTTGTCCGCAAGCTGCTTTTTGCTAATGATGCCGCCCCTTGTTGCTCATACAGAAGCAGCACTAAAGCGCTTAACATCCTGCTTTGCAGAGGCTGCTGAACTTTTTGGGCTGGAAGTTAGTTTGAAGAAGACAGACGTTCTCTACTGACCTGCACCTCAGCAAGTCTTCTATCATCCCCACATCACCATAGGCAAATCAGAACTTAAGTCAGTCCAAAAGATCAACTATCCTCAGATGGTAAAGTTGACAATGAGATAGACAATAGATTAGCAAAGGCATACAGAGCTTTTGGAAAACTTCATAAAAGAGTCTGGTGCAATAAAGGCCTGAAGAGAGGTACAAAGATTAGTGTCTGTAGAACCATTGTACTGTCTACTCTTTTATGTGGATTGGAATCATGGGTCATCTACCGCCACCACCTGCGACTCCTCGAATGCTTCCATCAGCGCTGCCTCTGTACAATCCTAAACATCACCTGGACTGATTATGTGACTAATGTGGCTGTCCTTGAACAGGCAGGCGTCACCAATACTGAGGCCCTGCCGCTGAGCACACAGCTGCACCGGACAGGGCACGTCTCCAGGATGGAAGATCAGCGCCTCCCTAAGACTGTGCTCTGTGGTGAACTCGCCACTGGCTGCCGCAAGAGAGGAGCCCCAAAGAGGAGATACAAGGACTCCCTGAAACAACACCTCAGCTTTGGCCATATTGACTACCATCAGTGGTCCACTCTGGCCTCGAATCGGGAGACATGGAGATGCACCATCTTTAACGCTGCTGCTTCCTTTGAGAAAACGCGCAGAATCATCCTCGAAGAGAAAAGACCGTGCCTCGCCAGTACTGCTTAGGGAGACCTTCCACTGTGTCTCTGGCAACTGGACTTGCCTTTCCAGCATCGGTCTTTTTAGCCATCAGTGCGCTTGCAGCAAACGTGACTAAAGCCCTTCCCGTATCTTCATTTGCAAAGCCTAGCCATGATGATGATGTTACATACAATAGTAAAAATTATTTAAAATATAGAAAGTAGAAAGAAGGGAAGTTGAGTTGAAGTGATCAGAAGATCACCTATATTTATATTTACAGTGATTTATGTTGTTGTCATACAGGATAATAAAGAATAAGAACAGTTTCCCCGAGTATGAATGCTCTTAAGTATTATAAATACTCGCCCGGAGGAAGATGCATCGCCACCACAAGATTTGCTCACAAATTTCTGAAACACCACTGGGGCCTCTAATTAAAAAGTATCATATAAAAAGGAGGAGAGACCTATGACTGATTATTAACTTCAGAACTAAACTATGACTAATTATTAATCTCCAGAACTAAACTGATTTAATTCATTGAAGAATAGAGATTATTGTCAAGGTAACAGGAAAGGAGCTGAGGGGGTGAGGAAACCCCTCGGTACACCTGGACACCCAGGGTATGTTTCTCTGGACACAGATACCTGCTTTCATCTCTTCTTCCTTTGCTTAAAATACATGCAATGTCAGATATCACTTCCACACCAAAGTAAATTTCAGAAAGCAGAGGCTATTAGGAATATTATTTATAGTGTAATTGAAATGAACCTTAGGTTAAAAACCCCATCTCATATTATTCCTTCTGCAATATTATTTTAAATTAGCTTAATATACGCTGAGGCATTTTACCAGTAACATTCAAATTAATGCAGTGGACCATATGCTGTTTTTTTCTTCCCCCTGAGTAGCAATTTCATTTAAAAGCTATTTTTAACAAGAAATATAATGGTGATAGTTTGCAATATGCATTCATAATGTGTAGCTATTTGAGACCTGTCTTGTATTTTGAGGCCATTCTCATTTCTCAGTGAAGAACTCCTCATGGTAATTTTCATTGGTAAAGTCATTGGAAGTTTGGAGTGTGCAAGAAAGGCTGAGTATATATATATTTTTAATGCTATCAGCAAAATAATATCCTTCAGCTAATATAAATAAATTACTCTTTTTCAAAGCTGTATAAAAGCTTTTACCTTTTTGGTTTCTACAGAATAAAATTGTTTTCTTACTGCTCTTAGTCTCTATTAATAATGAAGAACTTTTCTGTGTTAAGGAGAATATTTAAATGTCAAAGGATTTTCAGTCTCTTCCTTTTCCATATCTTCCACTAATTTATCCATTCACAAAATCGAATTCTGAGTATGAGACATTTCCTAGCATATCTACTATGGTTAAAAGATGTTTTGGTTTAAATAGATCCTCACAGACTAACTGAGAAAAATAGCCGAGCCAGGGAGGATGTTCAGCTCCCTCTGCCTCACAGTGAAACTCCCTTTCCCTCGATGGGTGAGTGACATCCCAGTTCCCAGGAGGATAATGGTAGAGCTAACTGTCCGGCACATGTCCTGCAAGCAGACAGCTAGTCTGACTAATAACTGAATCTTACTCCCCACATCTCTGTGAAAGACATAACTCATTAAGTCTTTTAATCATTTTCCATTCTCCTGTCAGTCATCTTCAATTAAACAAGCAGAACTTTCACTCTTACAGTTCGTTCTTTGTTGTCTTTGAAAATGTAGCTGAATTAACATTAATATTTTCCAAGTTGCTTTCATACTTTCTAAAATCATACTTGAAGATGGAGCATAGTTGTGACTGCTGGATGCCACCAAATGCAGCATTGCAAGGCTGTGTAAAATAAGTCCCTTTTCAGAGTACTGGAGAACTAAACCTTATTAGTCTGAAAGATACATATTGAAAGAAAGAAAGAGAAAAGGGAAAACTAAGAACATCTAGCAAAAACTTTTCAGGAAGTAAATTTTTGAATCTGTTATGTTGTTAGAGATTTCAGAGAATTCTTGTGCTGTTTTGTCTACAGTGGTCTTCCAAACTGAGTATTTGTCATACATTACTGTTTGTACAAGTTAGTTGGCTATTGCATCCAGTAAAAACACATGCCTTAAAGTTTAAACTGTAGGGATAGTGGAAGTACTTTGGATGCTCTTGCATCAAGCAACAACATTAAGATTTTTAGGGGAACTATATAACATACTGTTTCTGTCAGACTGTTCTGACAAGACTGAAAATTTCTGTATGGCATAGCTAAATAATAGATTTGTGTTCCCTGGGCTTGGTCATTAAAGCTCTTCAGCTCTTCAGCTGCTAGCAGTTAAAATATATCATGTATTCAGTCTATACCAGTTCAAATGCTAGGGAAAAAAAATACCTTGACGTTGCATTTACTGCCTTGTTACTGAGTACTAAACCATATTTATAGTTTTGTTCTTCCAAAGCAAGCTAGCTATAGGACTACCCAGTGTTAGTTACTTGGGACAAAAAAGCCTCCATAAAAAACACATGGTCCTGAATCAATAAAAAATAAAGGGACCAGCAAATACTTGGCTTTCTTGCAGGTTTTCTGATTTTTCTGTTTCTGTTCAACAGTGTCTAATCTAGATTGTTTTGCTGCTGTTTTCCTGTTGTATTCTGACTTGAGATTCCCAAGATGCTGCTTCAGCCAGTCCAACTCCTGGCCCTAGAGCAGCGCCCTCCATAGTGCTGCTGGAATCGACTCCTGGCTCTCAATCCAGGTTACCTGGGTGCAGCCTCCTGCTGAGAAAATCTTGTTCATCCTTTGGCTCCTAAGAGCAAAAGGAATCTAACAAAAATTTCACAATTTTTACCATGTTTTTCTGAGTCAAAATTTCAAAGATTTGGCTAAATTTTAGTAGATTCTCACATGAAGTCTACCTAAAATTCAGTCCAAGCAGGCAAGCATATATCAGATTTTGCTTCAGGCACTTTTAGATTTTTTAAATTATTTTAAAACTGAAAATAGGATTGTTTGAATTTTAACAACTGGTAGCTTTATCATACATAAAAATGCAACTTTTTTCTACTTCTAGGTATAGCACAACAATTAAATTGTGTACATAGGAATGCTGTTAGCTTTGCATTCATTTCTTTCTCTTTCCACCTATCTCATATTGTTTGTACAATATAGTGGAAGAAGCACTGTGCAATATGGGGAATCATTTCTGTTTGTCATAGAACAAATTCCAGACTTCCCAATGCACAACAGCTAAAAGGAAATTAATATCTCAAAAAGATCATGAAATATAGTACATTATGAAAGCACATATCAGTATGTTTTCCAAGGTTATCTGAGAGTTTGTTGAAACTCTTCAATTTACTCAGTATTGTATTTTATTTTTTATTAAGAAATGGTGCGATCTTCTGTTTTAAGGGCATGCTGGACCTTTTGGTCATTTGAAAAATGGTTAAGGAATGTTGCTGTCTAAAGCCCAAATAGCCAACTTTAATAAAGTAGATAGTGATGATGGGCCAGAAAGAACTATCTTTTCTAATTGATTTACAAGTGTCCATTTTGAGAAAAAAAAAGTCATTTAAGAAAAATTGCAAGATTGTGATTATTATATGTGGTACAAAATTGACAATCTCCATAAATAACTGAAATAATTGAATATATTTTACAGTATATAAAATATAATAAGGCCAAACAAAATGGACTGATTAGCAAGAAGCAAACTTTTCCCATGGAATCAGTTTATGATTTTTCTAAAGATATATGATGAGAATACTGTGCAAAGTGCTGTGAGGAAAAGAGATATTAGCTCTTCTCCTGAAGCATTCTACGATGACATTTTTCAAGCTTGGAGGCTACTGTATCTAAAACTACCAAGGTAAAAGTTAACTTGACTGTCAGGTTTTCAATTCTTCCCCTAAAATAAGATGTTATCAGTAACATCTGTCCATGAAAGCATAGAAAGTTCATCTGTTTGAGAGAGAAATCAGTTACTCTCACTCAGGGTCAACCGAATGAGGAACTGCCTAAGCAATTTAGTCTGAAGCCTAAACTATTGAAGGCTTTTTCTCAAACTTTAGAGTAAGAGGCCATAGTAACTGGTTGCATTTAGTCCCCTTGTGATAAGCAGAAGGATGCTTCTTACCATGCAGGTTTTCAGTGCCAGTAAATTCTAATTACTCCTCTAACCAACCTAGTCCTAAGGTTCCTACTTACAGTGGGAATTTGGTATCTTCTTAGGTTACAATTGTTGATGTAAATAAGAGGTACCATAGTGAGCAGGGCTATGCTATCCTTATAGCAGTGTGAACTTGGTCTGTTTTAGCGAACAAATAAAAACCCAGTATGGTGACAGTGCATGAGAAATAGTGGAGGTCACTAAAACAAGGGTCTCTGAATCAGGTATCAGTTCAGCTTCTGAACATTTTGGAGTACAGACCACTGCTATCATCCAAGTTTATTGTGGAGAACAGTACAACCTTAGCAAATATTTTTAAACTTTCTCAGTTGCTTTTTGTTGAAAAATATTGCAGATTTCATCCATTGTAAGCAGTTTTCTTTTTACGTGCGTTTAGAAGAAAAAACGAATCAGCTGTGCATTTATTTGTAATTGCAAGCATCTGCTATGATTGCACAGGCTGCTGCTAAAGGCAAAGAAAGGGTTAGGAAGGGATTAACACAAAGAGGTTTCATGCCTACTATCTCATGTATTGTCTTATTGCCTAGTTTCTGGATTCTTTAAGACGAACTTTTGAGTTGAAACCATAGGAAAACGACAACACTTTTCAATCAGATTATAAAAATGTTGATGGAATTTTTATTTCCAAAGAAGAGGGTAGCTGGTGCCCTCTACTCTCCCATATAGCAAGTACAGTGTTAATAATAACATGCCTCAGATGTGACTTGTACTCTTTTCTGGACTCAAAATTGTTCAGCTGGCCCCTCTTTCTGATATTACTTACAAAGACTTGCTGCTGCAAGGTATTAACCATGTTTCCTCTGCCCAGCAAAGTAATTTCATAAATGCATAAATTGAGGAGTGACTAGTTCCATTAAAGTCTGTGCACTTAAAAATCCCTTGAATGAGCAATGCTTAAACTTGGACACATCTAAATCATTTCTTAGAACGGTGTCAGATGTCCTGGTCAAATTTATGGTTAGCTGTTATAGTTAATTTATGGTGTTGTCCTGAGTGTATCTTGAAAGCTATCGGTGATAGAATGACAGGTATAGAGCCTACTAGGGAAAATCAACAGCTCATAAATACTATTTTTCATTGATATGTGGTGACACTGTATAATGGCACAAAAAATAGGGAAGATCACAAGACACATTCATTATAAGAACTTTTGTTTATAACTAGGTCTGATGTCCCTTCAAGCATATGTGGCAATCTGCATTAGTCATCATTATAAAATCAACCTTTTCTTATAACTACCAGTGTGGGATGCAGGGATACTGCACTTATTTCATGGGAGCATGAAAGCCTTTGCTCTGCAAGCCATACATTCTGCAGCTGAGCTGAGAGCACAGATAAATCCTGCAGACCTCGGAGCAGTCGGCTCTGCTAGAGATGAGGTAGTGGCTGGATCACTGTGGAAATTTATGGTCTTTGACAAACTGTGTAAAAATGAATACACAAGAGTCGTGCAAGAGTCAGAGATGCTCTGCCACAATAAAAATCAAAGCAGATGGGTATTATTGTTTGGTAGCAGTTATAAACTTTCTGTTTCAATCTAACCCTCCATTACTTGTGGAGGATTAGCATAAATCACCGCAAAATTTACTAGTAGCATTTGGTTGCACTAAAAGGCTTGATGGCATTGATTGTAGTGGATAAATAAAAGTGTATAAAGTGAAAGCTGACTAAAAATAATAGACACTTTTCATTCCAGTGTATGAAAACATCACTCTGATGTTTGCAGGATTATGACTAACATGTTTCACATCCTCAGAACTTGGTGCTGGATGTCATGTCCATCTGTGCCAAAAGAACTTTGAGTTTAAGCAAGTAGTTTCTCCATTTCATGTTTTTGCACAACCAATTAAAACTGCTTGTTTGTTTGTTTTTAATTGAAGTAAAAACCATGTGGTGGGACTAAGAGGGATCACGTGTATCTCATTTCTTAGCTCTCACCAGCTGAGGATGGTTGCTGATAATCTCGTATCTGGCAGAACCTTAAGCAGCTCTAGGGTTTTCCCCAACAGTATTTTCCCAATAGTATTTCCCCACTTCCCTCAGGAAGTAATATCTGCCTCACCACAGCCTACCTGCATGTCCTCGCTCCACCTTTTAGTAATTATTTCATAAAAATTGGTAACAGTAGCTTAAAGGCACTTGTTTTCAAACAATTATTCCTTTTATTTGCATTTTATGTGCATTTTGTAAGAGACAGTTTTTAATTCTCTGTTCTTTTACTCATGATTTTTTTTATAACCTTAGTTTTAAAAATTATTGTCAGAAATTTTGTTTTGTTATTAAAATCGAGTAAACCAAATTTAACTGGAGTTTTATGAGACCAAGAATGAAGTAGCATTTCAGTCCTTACTCAGCTCCCAAAGACTTTCTTCCCGGGACTCTAGTAGAGCTATCTGCATTGCACCAAAAATATGGTGAAGTTTTGCCCCAGTTTCTCTCCTGAAAATGCTGTAGTTAACCAGTGTTCATAACTGAAAATACATTAAAATTAAGGTAATTGTTTCAGGTCACAATAATTACTGTGGTGATTTAGGGAATACGCCTATGGATAATTTTGAAATTCTCTTAGAGAATATGAATGCTTGTATCTGTGTCAAATTGAAAGCTCTATTTTTTCTATGATTCTTTGCAGGGGTTTCTCTCATCTTTCTGCCTTAACTTTGGACAAAGAGCAAAGAATGGTCAAATTTTGATGATCCTTATTTACATTACAGTATTTTTGGTCAAGGCTCTGACTAATGTTGATGCAGGTTCTTGGCCAGCTGACAGAGCTATCAGGCATCGTCTGGTGAAGGTGCATGGAAATTGTAAAAGGCATTCCCTGACAGTACTTTGCAGAGAGGCAGAGTAGACTGAAGAGATTTCCTTGCAGAGGAAAATACATGTCCAAGAGATAAGGAAGAGCCTTGCTCTACTTACACAACCCTGATCCCAGCAGGAAGAATAGTTGTTAATGAAATAGAAATATATTTTTTCACCTTTATATATATATACACATATATAAATGGTTTATGTAAAGCAATCAGAAAGTGGCCTGGAGGTTTTGCTGTAGATATTACATGCTGCAAAAATTTGTGGAAGCTAAATTTAAACCCAAGTGTTGGTAAAAGTGGTGCTCCGGGAAAGTGTTGATCAGTAACTGAAGTGCTTGGGAGAGCCTTGGGAGAGCCATGGGGCCAGGAAGCTAGACAGGGGCCTTGCCTGTCATGAGGGTGTTCTGGCTAGGGAATACGTATTCCAAGGCAGCATCTGGAGAGTGAAAAGCAGATTTAGAGTTTAGCATGCTTAAACTCAAAAAACACCAGTTTTATAAGTAAGCCCAAAACAGCAGCCTAGGAGTCTGTTCAGCAAAGGGAACTCTACCAAAGCTGTGATAATTAGCAGCTATAAGAATCAACCAAATGAAATATGAACCCAGTGTGCTCTTAAATGAGTTTGTACTACACAATATGTGTCAATGACACTATCAATTTCTAAAGGAAACTTCTAAATGTTCACAGTGTGATCTCTTGGGAGACTGTGAGGAAACAAGCGCCGTCAAGCTACTGTAAGAAATTCCCAAGCAATTGCTGTAAGACTGGGTGCTGGCCAGGGCCTTTTGTCCTCTCGACATGTATTCCCTATACAACCTGCACTAAGGTCCAGTGTATTCATTCAGGAGGAATACTTGTTGCTTCCTTTCCAGAGGCAAAACTTTAGGACCATGAAGGAATTATTAAATCTTGTCTGATAAGGTATGGTAACCGTTTTTGCACTTACTCATTCAAAAGTAGTCATTATATTCTGTAATTCCCAGATTAAATGCCCTAGATTCCCTCAGCATTTCTTACTCATGATTTCTGTAAAAGGACAAAGGAGATTTTTAGTAGCTATTGAAATAACACAGTATGCTTTCAGTAATGTGTCTCCAGCTCAGATCGATTACTTATGTCCTAACATAGCTTGCATACTTATTCCCAAGATTTTACCTTGGCCATCCTGGCTCAGGAGTTCAAATTTCATGGATCCTCCAGAATCAGCAAGATTAATTAAACTTGTGTTGCTCTCTTTCTCACAACTGAAATGGCAGAGGACCTCGAATAACATCACCCTCAGGCTTCTACCAGCCTCTGATTTTTTAGTGAATATTTCTCACCCCTTAGTTTCTCTGATCTCTTGGTTACCTTTGGACAACAGGAATTTTAAAGTCTCAACTGCAACTTCCTTCTTCTTACATAATTACTGATATTTTAGACTTCATCAGTGACATATGTCTTTCAATGTAGTGATCAGTTGAAGAGGAGCAGTTGGTCAATACTAGTTACTTTGTTACAGTAAACTAATGATACGTAATTGTAATTAATTATCAATATCCAGAATGATACTGTTACCTGTTAATATTTAAACAAACAAACAAACAGAGTATTTCAGACTATAAACAAAAACTGTTATTTTTGACTTAGGTCACAAATATACTGTGATCCAAGGAGAACATAAATAGAAGTGGTATACAAGAATTTCAGTAAAGTATAGCTCAGCTGAAGATATGAGTAGAAATAAAAGACTAGAGGCAATATTCTCTGTCATTGAATCCTTTAGAATAAAAAGTAACAAAATCACATAATCTTTTCTTCAATTTAATCAAGCATTCATCTTGACACTAGATAGATACTTGCCCCTGCTAGTGTTATTAAAGGACTGCGGTTTCATAGTAGCTGAAAACCTTATGTTGGTTTCCAACTTAACTGTATTTGCCATCATTTCATACCTATTTATT